>VXAV01008341.1:147724-161819 GCA_013399715.1 Alectura lathami | reverse complement strand
AACTGTTTTTGCAGTGAAAAAAAAAAAAAAAATGCAAAGACTGAAAGACTGCTGAGTTGGAAATAGGAATGAGTTGCAGTATGTGTCAGGAACAGCAGGGGAGCAAAGACTTGTTTGAACAGAAGGCAGGAAAGATACGATAGGGGGTCCGAAAAGGATCTGTTGGACAGCAAAGCCCTTGTGATACGTTTTGCTTTTTTCAATAACTGTGTTATTTTTTTTTCTCTGTGACCATGGCTAGATTAACTTTTATGTAATAGAACCAATTCTAAATATATGGACTTGTAAATTAGTGGAATAAGATTATTTAGATCTATTTACACCTCTTTTTATTCTCTTTCCCTGAATTTACTTCACAAATATAATTTTCAATATGATATATTGAAAATACTCCAGATTGCAAGGCCTAGAACTTGAAGTACCCTGGGGATCTGAGAGAATGAAAACTATATGAAGATGAATAGTGTTTTGACTTATAACAAGGTATGAGAGTAACTAGTATATTTTCTCAAGAGGATGACTGCAGTAGTATATATTCCTGAAGTCAGTAAGAAGTAGTAAGTGTTTTATCAGCTCACTAACATCTTAATATGATCTAGTAGGTGTGTGGGTGTGAGGGGCAAATAATGAGGAGGAAAAGTGAGAGGGAAGGAGAAGGTAGTCTGGGCTTCTTAGACACCCCATTGTCACTGATTTAGGTCAGAGATTCTGATTATTTCCCATCTTTTTTCTTTTTTCTTTTTTCTTTTTTCTTTTTTCTTTTTTCTTTTTTCTTTTTTTTCTATTTTCTATTTTCTTTTTTCTTTTTTGGTTAAATGATGTGTTGAATCATTTTGTCTTCCCACTACAGCTGTTTCATCAAAAGTTAATTGATTCATTCTCTTGATGCTGTGTCTTAAAATCCCATCATACTGCTGAAACAATGCCCCTGTTGCAAATAAACAAGTGATCCACCTTCAGGATTCAGCTGATCAGGCTTTTGCTTTGAAATACATTCTACCATCAGGAGACGAGTGAGTGCCATCCTTTTCTCTGTGCTTGTAAAATGCCAAACAAACCTGTTCTCCCCAGAGACTGAAATGTTATTGTCAACAACCATTTAAAAAAATAAAAGCCATGCCACATATTAAGATTATTGTGAAAGGCACAGCAGTTAATTTCAGAACTATGAAATATTGATATCTAGCCTCTAACCTTCAGATCCAGCAGAAAGTACTTTTGGTTTTGCTTTGTAAATATCCGTTGCCTTTATGGGAAGGCAGCGGATATAACAGTAGAACCTGATTAGAGACTATCTGTATGAATATATGCTGTTTATACTGGTATATGGGTGTATGAAGGATAAAGTTTCATTTGTGTAGACATCAAGGCAATCTAAAAATCTGCTCAAATGTTGGTGGGGAAAAAAAAATGTAGTGGCTGTAAACAATTGATTTTTTAATAATATATTGAGAGTACTATTTGTATAATATTCAATTTTTCTGTCTTACATTCCAATGTTTTACATATTTCCAAGGAGATTTAGTTATTCATGTTCCAAAATCACTGGTTGAAATACAGTATATGATGAAAAAGAATTAAGACATCAGTCTTAATTGACAACAAGTTATATTATTAGACAAACAGTAAAATTCTATAAAGGAACACAGAGTTGAAAGGGGGGATTGTTTTCTGTGGCACTTAAACTTGATCTAATTTGCAGGCAGCATTAACTTTTTGATAGAAACAAAACACAATAAAACCCTGAAATATATGCTTACTTAATTTTTACACCATTTTTGCAAGAGAACAAACTTCTTGCAGTTTTTATACCACATTTTCTGAAACCTGTCATTAATTAGTTGCTTGAAGCAGAAATTGCAGTTGCAATCAGTAGTGTTCATTCTCTGCTTTCACAATATCAGAGTGAATTAGAAAATGATTACTCAAGCAAATCCATTCCTTAATTTTCTTTTAATCTATATGATCTGATCTTCACTGTACTAGTAGAAGCACTCTGTAGCTTTATAATATAAACACCAACTAATATGTGATGCTCTGGGTATGTAGGAAAAAAAAAAATATATTTTCAAATGTAAATAAGCTTTCAAATATGCAGGTATAAGAATGCTTTTAAAATTCAATCTTCTTAAAATTGAGCTATTTTGTAGTAATTGTAGTAATTGACTAAGTTTAACAAGAAGCGATTTTGTTTTCAAAAGGATTAGCAAAAGAATACAAGATGAATTGTATTTAAGAAAGTTTTTCAAAGATTTTAAATCTACTTCAGATTAGATATGTTGCAACTCTGTTAAGCTGAGTGACTGACTTCAGCTCACCATTCTTTTTCTCAGAGTACTTTCTGCCATATTTTGGATTTTATACTTAATGTACTGAAATGTAGCCATACCTGTTGCTTAGGCAATAGCTAGAAAGAGATAGAAATAGAAAAATGTGAGGTGAACAGGTTCACAGGGAAATGTGAGGAATTTGACACTATGATTGTTTCTGGAAAGTGAGACACAGTTCCACACAAGCAGTGGGTACAGTGTTGCATTCTGCCTGGAATATTCAGTACTTCTCTGTTCAATTCAGCTAGAAACAATTTCTGTTGTTTAAATTCTGTTCAATTTCTGCAACTAAAAAGAGTGTTCGTATAGAATGTTATGTCCTAACAATGCTGAGCAGCATCTGAAATACTATAATTGCAGTAGCTCAATCAACAATTTTCTGATTGCAAAGACACACAGTTGAAACTGAGATGTACACAAATCATTAGAATTTCTTGTGGTCTTCTCCTTCAGCAGAAAGGAGACAGCAATTCTGACTAAGTATAGAATTGTTATTCACGATATAACGAGTCAACTAATGAGACACCCATCTCAGAGGTTAAGCTGTCTAAGCATCCGTGGGATATGATGCGCAGGACTGGGATAAACTGTATAAAAACAGGCTGTTAAGCTCTGCTGATTCTGTAAATGAGGTGAGAGAACTGCTTGTAGTAAGAGAGGAAAACATAAACACTTGCAGTCACAGCTAAAAAGACAAAATAATTATGTGTAATAAGCAATAAATCCAGTCAGTCTGCATCATATTTGACTTCTGACATCAAGTTCTTACATATCCATTGACATTTCAGAACAAGTAAGATTTCTAGAAACATTACTTCTTAAAAAAGTGAAAAGGAGATAAATTTTTGAGAGGTAAGCTGAAAACAAGAGAAGTAGTTCGAAATTAAGACTTCAGAAGTTGAGGAGTTTTTTCTAAAATATGTGTGAAACTACAGAGAGAACCAGGTCTGCCTAAATGAGGCCAGCTGTGTTTCAGAGATAGCTACAGTGTCAGGAGGGAACTGGGATACAGGGTTTTGGAAGCCAAAACCAACACAGGCTTGGACAGAAGTAGTGCTGCTGAAGGCCTTAATGTGCTGGTGGATGTGAAGTCAAGACAGTGGAACTGGATCGGAGTTAGAGCCCAGAACAGAAAAAATGTGGGACTGGCTGTCTGCAGAGCGGTTCTGCTGAGAAGAACCTGGAGGACAGCAAGCATGAGCAAGCAAGCATGAGCCAGCAGTGTGCCCTGGCACCAAAGATGGCCAACACCTCCTGGGGCTGTATGAACAGGAACGTGGCCAATAGGTCAAGGAAAGGGATTATCCTCCTTTACTCAGTGCTCATTAGACTCTGGAATATGGCATCCAGTCTTAAGACGACCAGGACAAAATAAAAGACATCAACCTACTGGTGCAAGTGCAGAGAAGGGTCACCAAGATGATCAGTGTCTGGAGCACTTGGCCTGCAAGGTGAGACTGAAGGAACTGGGCTTATTCGGCATGAAGAGACAGCTTCAGATGACCCAGCAGCAGCATTGTCATGCCACAAGGAGATTATCAGAAAGACAGAGCCAGGTGAAGCTCAGAGGCGCATGGTGGGACTCAACAGGCTTAAAATAGAACAAAAGTTCAGACTGGAGATAAGGAGAAACTTAACTTAGGCTGGTCAAGTTGCCAAGGAGAGAGTGTGAGCACCCATCCTTGGAAGCCTCCAAACGGGATAAAGCTCTGAGCAGCCTGGAGGCTGACCTTGCTTTGAGCAGGAGGTTGGGCTAGAGATCTCCCGAGGTCACTTCACATCTGAATTATTATATGATTCTAGGAACAGGGTGATGGTACAGAATGTCCGCTTCCTCAGAAGAGTCCAGTGGTAAAAGCCAGCTGAGAATTAACAGCCTTCATATCAACAGGCTGTAAAAATTCAGGAGAGAAGTTGTTATCCCATCATTTGGTTAAGAGAAGATTCTGTCTTGCAGACAAGAAAAATCTGTGATTCCTAGTGACTACTAACTGGAAATGAGATTACTCACCCTAAAGCAAAAATGAGTAGCTACTCAGGCTAGTATTTATTGAACAGCTTCTCGGTTTCTGTCTGTCTGCACACTTAAGTAAATTAGCTCAGGAAAAGAAATTTGCAATGCTTTTTGCTGATGGAGTGAGGTCAAGAGCTGACCAGTATAAATCCCATTTTCCCCTGTATCCTTCTATAGATAAGAAGACCCTTCTCTGACGTTCAAGTCTACTCACTGTCATTACCTTTGGGCAAGCATGTAGCCTAGATTCCTAGATTTCCCTCTTTGTACGCCTTTTTTTTTTTTTTTTCTTTCTCCAAAAAGTATTACTTCGTGCTTAGCAGCACTTTAAATCTTCAGCTCCCAGTCTGCAGTTTGCTTTGGCCTTTACAATTTTGGTATTTGACTGTTGCACAGTGCCTTAGATGTCTTGGCCTTTTGTATTGCTGAGGCCTTTTAACAGCACTTCTGTAGCCTTTCCTTCAGTTCACAGCTCTGAACCCCCTTCACACAAGCTGTGATGCCAGTCGATGCCAGTATTTCCCACAGATTCAGTGATGGTAAGTTTCCCTTGCTGTCATTGTATTGTTGCTTCTGCAAATCCTGATGGCATTGTTACATTGTCATGGCATGGATTGTCATGGCAAGCTACTGCAAGTGCCCTGCAAATCACTCCTTCATTCCCCTTTTTCCTACCCATTGGTTGTATCTTTCAGTTTACATTAGAAGACCCAAACCTAGCCAGTCAGCATACAGCACCTGTCCATGACCAGAGCATGCTCCAGTCAATAGCATTGTAAGTGTGAATAACACATAGGGAGTTAGAGCAGGTCCTGATGAAAATTGAACAGTCATTGTGGTAAAGGCTACACACCAGAGAGAATGTCCAGGGAAGGATGATCATCTGAGCATGTGCTAAATCTTCAGACATGAAGGTAAAATTATCACCAAAAAATAGGAGTCTGTCCATCACTGTGCAGATTCCAGGTTCCTAGCAGTGTTTATTTTCTACACCCTCTGAAGCTGTGGCTTTCTCAATGGTTATATGACATTACTGCTTCAGGTTGCAGAGGACACAGATCCTATCTCAAGAAAATTACTAGAAAATAAGTTCAATATGATTTTCAAAGAAAGACCAGTGACTGCAGCTTCTCCATTGCACAAGTGAAGAAAAATGACTGATTTGTTCAATTTTTTCATCCTCTGTACTATTGTTCAAAGGCATTTCATAAACTCTGTGCTTCAAGGTAGCATTTGCAAGTGCATTTTTCTACCAAAAAAAGCCCTCTTTTTTTCTGTGGGCTCAGGCAGTTAATTAAGTATAAAGCACTGCTGAATCATTTTGATTCAATACTGAATTTAATGTTTGTTTTTCATCTTCTCAAAGGCAATTTTTAATATTTACCATAACATATCCTAGGTGAGCAGAACAATACAGGTTTACTTATCAAATTAAAAATTGTGGAAATAATAAGAAACTAATGCATTTGCTGTTAGTTTGCCTCTGTCTACCAGGATATGCCTTTATTTCTTCTATTTGAAATGGTAAATACCTCATTAATCTTTCCCTTGTCAGGTTTCTGGACGTTTCTCATACTACTCTTCCATCCTTCTTACTCTATTTAAGCTGATCATTCCTCTGTGTTATTTTTCCAGTTCTGCTGTGTTGGTCTTTGAGATGAGGACCGGACCACTCATCGTACGGGGACATCATCATTACACGAGCCTAATGAGATATTTTCTGTTTCCTTGTCTTTAAGTTATTAACATCTAACATCACTTCGTACTTATCTACATTGACTTTCATTTACTGTTTTATGGCCCTGTAAGCAATACTGCAAAACTCTTCAACATTATTTCCAGTTCACTTGCTGCAACAATCATCAAAAACTTAAGCCATCATGAGCTGCCAGAACCGAAAAGGGAAATGCAGCTCTGTGTTTTGGGGAGTTATTTCAGCTTTTTAGCTTCAACATTGTGGTGGTTTAACCCACGATAGCTCCCAACAGTCGCTCACTCACCACCCCCAGGCCGTGGAGGCCGGGGCCTGCTGGCGTACTGCCAGCAGCTGGTATCAGCGGGATGGAGGAGGGAAGTGAGAAAGGAAAAAAAGGTAGAACTGAAGAATCAAGATAAAAACTACTTTACTAAAATAGCTAAGGAATAAAAGATAATACAAAATGCAAAGGGGATAAAAGGGTAATAATACTGATAACTGGAAACAGTGACTTACCCACACATAGACCAACCCAGAAAGGGAAAAAGAGGCACACAAGCCACGGCTTCCCCCCCTCACTGGAAAGCAGGGGGAGGGCCATGACATGATGTATATGGTATGGAATACCTCGTGGGTCAATTTAAGATGTGCTAATTCCGCTCCCCCCCGCAACTTACTAGTCCCTTCTAGAATAGAATGACTTGGGTTGGAAAGGACCTCAAAGATCAACTAGTTCCAACCCCCGTGCCGTGGACAGGGCTGCCAGCCACTATCTCACTAGACCAAACTGCCCAGGAACCCATCCAGCCTGGCCTTGAACACAGCCAGGGATGGGGCAGCCACAACCTCTCTGGGCAGCCTGTTCCAGTGCCTCACCATTCTCTCAGGGAAGAATTTCTTCCTAACATCCAACCATTCTCTTCCAGCATTCACAGATTCGACTATGCTAGAAACCATGACAAACATTGAAAGAGCCACAGAGGACAACTGATCTTAAAAGCAGAATAAAGGAGAAGTGCATTTTTAATCTTTTTTTCAGGGTGATGTGTACTGTGTAAACTATTATTCACTGTAGGAATAAGCTTAGCAACTTCATTATGCTGGGTATCTCACTGCTTATGACCAAATCTCTCCTTTACTATTATTTCTATTATGAATGTAGGTAAACTGTGCGTGTGCATAGGAGTACATGTTTTGTTGTTGTTACTGTTTTTACCTCTAGAAGGACAGGGTAAGATTCATGCAGATCTGACTTACGCAGTTTATCAACTACTGTTTGCTCTTCTCAGCCAAGACTTCTGATCCTTTGCATTCATGATCAGGCTGTTATTTCCAATCTATCTTCATTATTTCCAGGTCTTCATTAGAGGCATGAGATTCATTACTTTGAGTGTAACAATGTCCCAGGAAGAGTGGGATTTAAAGCTAAGCTGTCAGAAGGTTAAAAAAAAAAAGGCATAGTCATTACTGAGTAGGTATTTATACATACAGTTGTAATTAAAAACAGCCTTTATATGGCATAACAAATTGCAATTATGGCTACTGACTTCCTACTCTGAAAATATAAACCACAAAAATGTTTGTGCTGCTTCACTCCCATGCCCCACGATGAAAAATCCAAAATAAAAGGTCCAAAGTAGAATACAAATGAGATTTCTGGAGAAGGGAATGGTGGCATTTCTAGCTTCTTCAAAAAAGGGAGGAGTATGGCTACTGTTGTCTAGTATGTCTAGTAGCCAGAAGATAGCAGGAACATACTAAATCACAGCTGTGGTGTATGTGTAAAGTATGTCCTCCAGTCATGAATCAGTCTAATCATCCTTAAAACTGTCTCAAAGCAGTCACTCTCAGATTGCTCCCCTTATAAATTCTGCTCTTTTTTCAGTTTGATAAAAAACAACGGTTGATTTCTTTTTGTAGCAGGGACTTAGCAGTACTGCAGTGCTGTGGCGTGTGGCTAGTCTTCATCATGCTGCAGAAAACTGATGATTCCTGTTCCTCTGGTATCTTGAGTACAATCAGGCTTGCATTCCCAGCTCAGCACATAGCAGCAAGATTCAGTTCCTCACAAAATGGTGCTTGCATCTTTCTGGTTCTGAATTTGAACTTAAAGCTTCTGAAGCTATTGCCAGTTCACAAGATGGAAATCTGTTTTCATAAAACGAGCAAAAGTATGAAAAATGGGCAGCAGCCATTAGCATTGCCCTTCTTGGAAAGAAAATAAGAAGTTCTGCAAAGTACATTGAGAAAGATCCTGGCTGCTTTCTTCAGGAAGGGATATGCCAGGTAGAGTCCGCCTTCTGCAGCAGTAAATCAAAATTACTGATGTCATCTGGACATCCCACCAATTGTCTCTTAACAAAGATTTCTGAATATGTTTTGGTGGCTGACCTTACATGAGCTTTGTGCAATGAGCTTCAGAGCAAACATGGATCTTTGACCATTCAAGGTCCAGATCCAGTAAGCAGCCCCACTCACTGTATAAATGCATTAGAATATTAATCTATTTAATATGCAAGAAGTGCATCAGGGAAAATTTCTTCAGTGTGATAAGAGAGCCAAGAGACAATGATGGTTAGAGATAAATAAAAAGAGAAGAGCAAATGCTAGACATATCATTAGGAGAGGGAAGGTAAAGGCAAAATTTGATCAATGGGAATGTTTTTAAAAGAGGTGTGAGTAAAAAGGGTGAACAGTCAATCACAGTAAAAAGGAAAGGTAGAGCTATAAGCAAGGTACATAACTTTTATGTTTTTATGGTGCTTGGCATATAGACAGTTTTATGCTCTCTCGAGACAATAAAATGTATTTCCTTCTTTGTTTTAGGAGAGGAAAGCACTCAGAATATGGCGGTTATTAATAGATGTGTTGGGCACCTTATAGATTGTCTAACGCATGCTGTGGCTTTAAAACAAAACACAAACAAAAAACCTTCTCAAAGTTTCTATAATGGGTTCTGTTATTTGGAAATTCTGAAAATAAAGTGACTGGTAGCTTGTACCTACTCAGGGCTTTCTGTTTTAATAATACGATGCTGATAACTGCTTATGTGGAAAATAACATCCTGTTCAGAACAGACTTTGTCTCTGCTAGTTCCTGAAGTCTGCTGTTCTCTGAGTGACTGTAACTTCTCCACTCTACCACAGCTGTAAAATCATTTCAGGTAGCCCCAAAAAGCAACCTAACTTCTGCACATGCTCACAAGGAAAAGCATCAGCCTTTTCATTCCTAATTCCTGATTAACTGGTGCATCAGCCATGCCTGTGGGGTGGGTAGGCAGGTAATGGAATAAAACTGGTTTTACACAAGCTGCGTCTAAAGCTACCACAGAAAATGGTGTTTCCGATTTGAATCTACAGTAAGGACAAATAAAACATGCTACAGAATTAGTTGATGACATTAATAGAATAGATACAAATCTTATCTGGAACCTGGGAGTAGTCATTTTAAGGGAGATGGCTAACACACTGGGATTTCTTCATTGTAGTCCTGATAAAAGCCCCACCAGTAGAGCCTGTACACCAATACAGCCAGCTCTTCTTGTGCTCTAGTAAGCCTTTCAAGTTCTCTTTTGTTTTGTTATGTAATTTGAAACAGTATTAAGTAAGGGGCAAACAAATAGTTCCTTAGTAACTGAACTTGATTTGTATTGGAGACTTTTAAGACTTGTATTTTAAAACCACCCTTTCTATCTGTTACTATAAATATTTTGATTTTGTGTTACCAATAACTATTTTTCTATACAGATTAAAACATTAGTGTTTTAATCCATTAAATATGTCTGAATTAAGGGTAAAAATACTGAATTCACCTCTTAGCAGTGTTCAGTGTCAGACCGTTTCTTCGTGATTTAAAGACAAGAGACAAAATCAGCTTTCCACTGATGCTCCTCTACAGAAACTCAGATTTTTCAGCTGGTTCATTTGAGGTTTTCATAAAACATTTATCACAAAGGGAATCTTGGGGCTCTGCAGTAGAAACTGGAAAGGTAAACATTAAGCAGCACCACGTCATCTGTTTTGTTGATTGTGTCCTTTTGTGAATATGGTCCTTTGAGAGAAGTCAGAATGTTAATAAAAGGAAACCAAGCAACAAAATACATTTTAAAGAATACTTCTGTACAACCCTGAGCAGCTTCTCAGGCACTACAAAATGTGCATCTTGATGCGTAACAAAGATAATCGTGGACATTAAATCTTGAGTAGAATGAGTAACTGGCACCATGTTCGCTTCAGCTATTAGCAGCTGCCTGGGTTAGGAACAGGACTGGAGAATCTTCTCTAGACCAAGACTAACTGCATGAGCTCCCAGAGGTCTGTGTGTGTATGTATCTGACAGCAAATTCCAGTGAAATGGCTACAGCTTGGTGAAATAGAAAACTGTGCCAATTTGCAGTCTTCTGTTCTGGCAAGTGAGATGAATATTCAACTTTCTGTAAAACAGAGTGTCTGCCTTTTAATGAAGAGTTAACTCCTGCCCTCATAAAATGACGTCAACATTTACAGCAATTTTAGGTTTGATATTTCATGGTACTGAGGTTGTATTACCTTGTATCTGTTACTTTTGCTCTTGCTTTAATGTGCTGTCACCTGAGTCACCAGCATTAAATCTAGAGGGATTTAATAGTCTGCAGCTATGGACATGGTACTGTGATCTCAGTATTCTAACTTCCCTAGCTTGTCTTTGAGTCATTTGAAGTTTCACTGCAAAATATAGAATAGCTTTGGTTGGAAGGGACCTCGAAGATCATCTAATTCAAATACGTATGTCCCAACTCGGGCACGATCATGAAAAACTAAGCTTACAGAGCTTCATACACTCATGTAACCAAATTCTTCCTCATATGATGATTGAAAAACTTATTTTGAAAAAAATTAAGTGCACAGTGTGGTTTCAGAAGGGAGAAAATGAGCTGAAATGAAGCATGCATGAAGTAAATGTACAGCCAAATCCAAATCCTCTCTCAAAGAAACAGAAAAAGAAGATCTAATCATATCCCTTGCTGAAACTCATGGTAATGTCACAGTGTAAATACAGAAGAAAAAAGTCTTTCAACTTGAATTTTGAGAGAAATTCTAATTTATTTAAAGATTAAAAAAAAAAAAAAATGGAAACATCCAAAGAGTGTCTTCAAAGGTAATCAGAGTTCTAAGGTAGCTTAGAAGGCAGATACTGTACAAACAGTGCTGTGCTTGAACACCTGAGTGTTCAGTGGCCTGCTCACCCATCTACAACTTGTATACCCGTCCTTCAATAACAAAATTGGTTTTCTGTGCACTACATATTGTTTCCATGTAGTCTCAGTTCCTGAGTCTCCATCAAAGTGTCATTTCTTAAAATATTTCTGTGTTACAGCAAAGAACATTTTCCATATGAGAACAGAAATCCTTAAGTCTTTGAGGGGCCTTAGACAGTTATGTTAAAATACCTCCACTATTGTATATATGGTAAAAGCTATTTCACTTCATAAGGTAAACTTGAAAATGAAATGCTAAACTCCAATTTCTTTATAAAAGTTGAAAAGTACCAGAGCTCTACTTTTCACAAAAGGACTTGTGAATCCTTTTTGGTTTTGCTTCATAAGAAAGACATCAAATAATTACCAATGAGATAGGAGAATAAATTATGTATGTTCTATATAAGAAAAACCAAGAAGATCTATAAAAATTAAGACTTTGAAGTTCTTTATCATTAGTAATTTATCAAATAGCCATTTTACAGCATGCTAGTTAATTTTCTATACTCTGGGTACATTTATATTTCCTTTTGAAATCCAGTCTATTGTTGTTACTGTATCACTGCTGCTATTCAAGCCTCTCCAGGATCTTAGTGTTTTCAAAAATCTCTGCTCATCTGTTAAAAGTTTTCTCCTCCAACTCTCATTGAAGTCTTAGCTGTGTGATAAGTAGATAAAGGGTTTTGCTTTGTTTTATTTTATTTTATTTGTTCAATTGATTTGTCACTATAATTTTGTCCATTTTTAACATCCTCCCCCTCCTGGGGAGGTCAAGACAGTCTGTTAGCTGTGGAATGCTGCGTTAGACAGAACACCTTTTTCTCCCATGAGTTTGCATGAGGAATCTCTTCTGACCCCTGGGAAGATACCTATACCCACTCAAGTGCAAGCTGGTGGTTTTAAGCTGGACTGCCAAAACCAGGAGGATAGTCAGTCACTTTTCTTTAAGGAGAAGGGTCTTTAATGCCTTTGACTAATACCCTGGGAAAGGGGTGGGGAACAACTGTCTTTCAAATATAGCTCAGCTATGTGCATATATTTATATGTATTTGTATATATGTATGTATTATATATATCAAGTCATTGGACTTGTCATTGAACTGGCATTATTTTACCAAATTTTTCTCTGATGTTTTATAGTCAACATGATTCTAAATCTCAAGTCGTATTTTATTTTTTATATGTATATAAATTTTATACTGTGTATCCTCAGTTTTGTTGGCAGTCTCCTTTATCAAATTGATTTCTCTTCAAATTACACCCTCAGATGCTACCATAATAGCATACATAGATAATACAATTGTAAAAATTTAATTTAGAGTTTATTTTGGAAATAGTCAGCTTCTGTAGAAGTAGCCCAAGGAAATGCTTGACCTGCAGAAACTTCATTATGAGTGATTTTTTTTATTTTTTATTTTTCTCAATTGGATATTAAGTTGACTTTCAGATCCTGACCTCTTTCTTACCAAAGATATTGCCTTATAAGGCAATCATTTTCTTACAAACTTTTGAACAATCATGCACCACTGGGCATNCACTCCGAGGCCGTGTTGGGACTGCGGTGGTGTCACCACGCATCCAGCACGGGGCTGGAGACTGCAGGGCCGAGCATCCCGCCCACATCCCCCCGCTCCCCCCTTTTTTTTTTAATAGCCTTAATGAAATGACAAATTTAATAGGGCTTCAAGAAAAGACTTTCACTCCTACCTTTCTGAGATGAAAGAAGGTTGCACATCTTTAATTGTTGCCCTGTTATTCAGTGTTTACATATTGTGTTTTTCATATCTAATGTTCTATTCATGTATGGAGCCACCAGACAAACTTTTGATTCCTAGTCTTTCTATGTCATGATCAAATAGTTCTGTTAGCACTGAATACCACATAGTTAAGACACAGACCTGTAAAGCTCCCATCTAGTCTGTCTGATCATCGTTTTGAGTTTACACTTATGAACTGGAAGAGTCCCAGGCGTAATTTTTCAATGAGGTTTTTGAATCTTAATGGTCTCTTACCCTGGAGAAAAGNGTTTTTTATGTGCTGCTAATCCTCATCTGTAAATGTTTTTCAGGACAAAAGGTTCTGCTTTGTTTTTCTGAATTGCCTCCACCCTAGTATATGGAAGTACAAAGGGAGTGAAAGTCATGTTTGACTTTTTGCTTGGAACAATTCACACAAGAACATTTTTGTTTCTGCATATGAGTAACAAACAAATTGCAATTCACTTTGCATTAGAGCTGAGGAACAAGAAGCAAAATGCACATTCTGATGAAAGAACACACAGAGGCATAGAAGAGTGGAGATTTTTGTCATTGTAAGCTGTGATTTCTGTTTCTTGGTACTAGTGAGTCCAAGGTGTTTTTTCATGCACAGTCCAGCAAATATTGCACTAAACCAAAAGAGAGGTACAGAACATGGTTCCTCTGTGACCTTGGGTACTTCTTGGCCCTCTGTGGACACATGGCTTTAGTGGATTATCCACTGAAATGTGCTACTAAGCAAAAACGTCTGCTTTCTTTGTCTCAGTGCAGTCTTACTATAATGAGAATTTAATGCAAATACTGCTAATAGCTGACTCTGAAATAAGGAAGAAATTAAGTAAAATTATTTTGAAACAACATTCATGATTCATGATTTTTATTTATTTTACATTGAAGGCATCTGTTCCAACTAGACATTAAGTAGAGAGTTCATAGAAGTGCTTCAATGCCTGTTAAGGTAGGAAATACCAGATGAAGAAAATACTTGTCTGAAATTTCTCAGTCGGATTTTATTCTAACACATAGATATAAAATAGTTCCTGACAATGAGGAAAAAAAAAA
>VXAV01008341.1:129827-147570 GCA_013399715.1 Alectura lathami | reverse complement strand
TTTTCTGGGCAGCCTGTGCCAATGCCTCACCACCCTCAGAGTAAAGAATTTCCTCCTAACATCTAACCTAAATCTCCCCTCTGTTAGTTTAAAACTGTTCCCTCTTGTCCTATCACTGTCAGACCATGTAAAATGCCAATCTCCCTCCTGTTTATAAGGTTAGGGTATGATTTGATACCAGATTGAATTTACCACTTGGCTGTTTTAAGTTAACTCAAAAAGCTTAAAAAAACCCTTACATATAACTTTTTTGTCAAAGGATTTTTCACACTCACATCACCTGTTAGTGTCATTTCTTCATTCACATCTGTATGATGAGAATTGTTTTATTGTCTTGTACACAGGTGTGTCCAGGAAGTTCAATGAACTCCTGCTGTGACAAAATGTATCATCCGTTTTGGAATCTTGTGAGGAGACCACATGAATGGCAAGTGGTTATGTTATGTCGAAAAGCATTCAGTCTATAGTACACACAGAATTACAGTGCTGTAGATGTCATTGTTTGTGACACAGATGTCTGTCCTGTGGCATCAGTTCCAGACCAACTGAAATGTAGCATCCTTCATTACATCTTGCCTGATGTAGCACACTCCTGGCTTTAGTATTCCCACCGGTGTAATGACTGCAAAGAGTTTAATTCTTGATACCTTCCTCTGAATCCGAACAAGAGACAAATGCCTGGCAAGTGGCTCTATATCATTTAGCCATCTCCCTGCGGAAAGCAGTCATTTGGGCTAGACTTAAAATTAGAGAAGTCACAGACTTGGGCACATAGAGAGTCTCCCCTTTGCCCATAATGGAGATGAATAATGAGGTTCAGTACAAATTGCAAGGGCTAAAAATATTGCTTTCTGCAATGAAAATTGTGCTGTTATTCATCACCTCCCCCTTGCTCTGACATTTTCAATCAGCTTGTCAGTTTTCACTAGTAGATAATTTGAAGAAAGCTTTGCACTCTGAAAGGCTTTCTTGCTCAGTTGTGTACAGCAAGAAATGTAGTTTGTGTCAGGATGGATTAATAATGCTGAGTGTGTTTTCATACGTGTGAACAGTTACAATAAATCTTTTTTTTTCTATATCATGTTTTTTTTTTTTTTCCCATGAAACACCAGGATCTAGAAGAATAATGTTAGGGATAAGTACTAATGCGATACTTGTGGCTCATCTAAAGATGTTACAGTAGTCAGCTGATAAATTTAATGACAGCAAACAAATTTCTGGCATGTTAGGGTGCCTGTAGGCTCTCGATAACACATTTTAAAGCTTCATCTCTTGTGTTTACCTTTAACTGTTCTTAAATGCTGCAAAGCCATCTGTGGGAGTTAGACCATGCTAACATGCTTTCTCCTGGGCTTCAAGAAAAAGGTGGAGCGTGGAACTTAAGACATTTAAAAGCTTTATCCCTTCCCTTCCTTTCACTTCCCCTCCGCTTAAGGCTTTATATGCCTAGAATTTTCATGACATTTGCAATCCAAAGTACATACTATTAAAAGCTATGGGGAAAATATCTGGTAAGGAGGATGCATTCCAAAGTTGCCTTGTAATAATAGCATTTCTGCTGCAAAATAGTTTTTATGGGCACCCACAGGATCTTGCGAATTTTTTCTCTCTGGAAATGATATCACAATAGCAGGGGAGGGAAAATAAGAAATCTACAACCACGGAGCCTTCAGCATGTGAATACAGGATATGAGCTGCTAAAAATTAAAATAATTTTAAAAGTTGATGTCAGATGCTTGCCTATTTTGAGGGAAAAATTGTTGCTTCTATTCCTTGTAGCTGCTTTGTTGCTGTGTTAAAAAAATTAACCAACTTTTAACCAACTTTTTTTCCCCTCAACGATACACAAATTTTTCCTTACCTCTCAAGAGTGCAGCCTATGCATTATAATCCCCTATGCCAGGGGAGTGGAGAGGAAAGGAGAGAAGAGTAAATGGAGTAAAACTAGAAAATTCAGTATGTTCCACAAGTGTTGAACAGGTAATAAGTTTACATTCATGCTGGCTGACAGTGCATTTTATTTTTTTATATATTTGCCTCATTTGAAAACCTTGTGTGCGGAGTCTCAAGGGTTGTCTTGATGGCTGGAGTAGAGGCATGACTGAATGCACTCTTAGATTTCTCATATTTCCTAGGGAAAAGAGGACTAGGTGAATGGATCCACAAAAAAAAATGATGATCTCTGAGAACTGTCAGGTGAAATCCTAAAATGTACAAGGCAATAACTCAGCTGCCTTATTAAGTTTGTCATAAAAGACCATATCAATCAATTTTCAGTGAAAGTACCAATTGTTTCCATCTCAATTCTGTTTTTGGTCCCTGCTTCTGATATGCTGACTTCATCAAAGTCATTTCAGCGTGTCTCCATTTCCCCACCTCTAAAATGGGTGATTAATACATTAGATCTTGTTTGCATAGAGCTTTAAGGTCCAGTAACAGAAACATACAATACAAGAATCTATCTGTCTCTGTCAAAGGAAAGTGGCTTGAGAGAAAGCGCAATCTACACAAATTCTTTTTGATTTTTGTTTTTACTGCAATTGATCAATCTATGAATTGCACTTATATTATAAGTGCAATTACAGAGGAAATTCATAAGGAGACAGTATTTCTTGTATAGCTTGCTGTGGTTCATGAGCTGTTTCATTATTGAAGTCATAGCACAGTGTTCAGAACAAAACCACGGGGACGGTGACATGATCTAGTCTCCATTTCATGACTCTGAATATGATTTCCTGAACTGAGTTTGCAACTGCCCTTTTCAATAGTTTAATCAAGGCAATGTGTACCTGGATAGCTATGGGAATGTCGTGTGAAAATGAGTTACGGAATTGTTACGCGTCTTCGTGTTGTGCAAGACTTTGCATGTAGCAGTAGAAAGAAATTATTCTTAATCCTTTCAGTCCATTGTTTTTTTGCCCAGTTGGCTGAAGATCATCTGAAGACTCATAAGAAAAATAAAAATACTTTCGTAAGGCCTAAATTATGAAAGCTTTGTTAGGCATAAACTGTGGTCCTAGTTAAGATAAATGTACTAATGTGCTTTTCAAATGATCACTGCTTACGTCAGAGGCTCATGAATAATTTGAAAAACTATAAAATGATAAAAAGAAATGTGAGTTAATACAAGCATGACAGAAATTGAATTGTGCCTGTTACATTTTTTGTTTCCAGCCCCGGGATGTTCAGAACTGCTCAGAACATTATATATTTAATGGCTCTTTCTCCCCTCATCTGTATGAGCAAATACACCTAGAAGGCTTTATGGGAACTTGGTTGTGACAGAGGATAAGAGGCCTGCAGTCAACCAGGTTGTGTGCCCAAGTCTACTAGATTGGAGGCAAACTATTACCTTCTCCCACTTTTGAAAAAAAAAAAAATTCATAAGATAGAAAACATGGAATCCCTTTGTCATAGGAAAGGAGAACAGGACACCACGCAGTGTGTCGCTGATACGTTCTGTTCACCAGGTGGACCAAGGACAGTCATGTGGTCCTGATGCACCTTCCAGCTGCTGTTTTTCTGGTGGTTGCCTATGCAACTGCACTCAGGTCCTCTTCCTGTTGTCCTATGGGCCAGGCTCCCCAGCCTTGGCCTCAGTTTTCATTGTACTCCTAGTCAAGGCAAAGCAGTGATAACATCTCTAAGAGATTCCATCTAAATATTTCATAAGTACATTTCATAGAATAATAGAATAATAAAGGTTGGAAAAGAGCTGTATGATCATCAAGTCCAATCATCAACCTAACACTGCTATGCCCATAAATCATATCCTAAATCATATCCTTAAAGTGCCACATCTACACCTTTCTTGAACACCTCCAGGGATGGAGACTCCACCACCTCCCTGGGCAGCCTGTTCCAATGCCTGACCACTCTCTCAGGGAAGAAGTTTTTCCTAACATCCAACCTGAACCTCCGCTGGCGCAGGTTGAGGCTGTTATCTCTCCTCCTATCACTGTTACCTGGGAGAAGAGGCCGACCCCCACCTCACCACAGCCTCCTTTCAGGTAGCTGTAGAGAGCAATAAGGTCTCCCCTGAGCCTCATCTTCTCCAGACTGAACAGCCCCAGTTCCCTCAGTCTCTCCCCATCAGACTTGTGCTCCAGGCCCTTCACCAGCTTTGTTCCCCTTCTTTGGGGCCTCAATGTCCTACTTGTAGTGAGGGGCCCAAAACTGAACACAGCACTCGAGGTGCGGCCTCACCAGTGCCGAGTACAGGCGGATGATCACCTCCCTAGTCCTGCTGGCCACTTTATTCCTGATGTAAGCCAGGATGCCTTTGGCCTTCTTGGCCACCAGGGCACACCACTGGCTCTCATTCAGCCAGCTGCCAACTAGCACCCCCAGGTCATTTTCCTCTGCACAGCTTTCAGCCACTCTGCCCCAAGCCTGTAGCGTTGCATGGGTTTATTGTGACCAAAGTGCAGGACCTGACACTTCGTCTTGTGGAAGCTCATGCAGTTAGCCTCAGCCTATCTCTCCAGCTGGCTCAGATCCCTCTGTAGTGCCTTCCTTCCCTAAGGCAGATCAACACTTCCTCCCAACTTGGTGTTGTCTGTAAATTTGCTGAGGGTGCACTCATTGACTTCATCCAGATCATCATTAAAGACAATAAAGAGGACCCGCCCCAGTACTGACCCTTGGGGAACACAGATCACCACCTGGAGACAAGTTTGAGACAAAGTAAATAGTGTGAAGAGAAGGATGAGAAAAGTCTGTGCAGATGTGCATTAACTTCGGTAGCACTTCCATTCCCAAGGGGATAATGCTGTATATAATACCATATCTTTAAAAAACAAACAAACAAACAAAAAACAACCCTTTGCTTGAAAATGTGGCTGAAACTGATATGCGTTTTGTTAATTTTCCAGATGACATTTTAGTAACTATTCAGAGCACTTAATAAACTTTAACAATTAATGAACTTAATCCTGAATTAAATTCTTCCTGGCCTGTTATGAAAGCATTAGAAGAGGCTCCAGGAGAGGCAACATGTACTAGGATGCTTTGAAACGTGATACCACCAGCCAGCATGTCTTCATGAATAATATTTATTCTATAGGTTAATCCCAGATCATTCAGAGCAGAACTGTTGCAAGAAGGTGTTTATTATATATATAATAACATATGTTTTGTAATTCTAAAATTAGAAATCACATATTTGTATTCAAAACAACTGATGCAACATATTCCAAAATTCTGACTTCTTAGGTAAAATCAGCTGCATGTTATGCTAGATGCACTTCTGTGGATGTGTCAGCTCTGGATATACCATGTGATCTGTGTACTGGATCATGTAATAGAATCCCAGAACCCCAGAATGGATTGGAAGGTACCATTAAGGATCCTCTAGTTTCAACCCCTCTGCCGTGGGCAGGGATACAGATACAATCCATGTAACAAATCGATATGGGTAGAATTAGAGGACATGGCCCTGTTTCAAAGAGACTTTATTTACAAAGAGGTGCATAATTAATAAATTTACCTATTTTCAGACCAGTGAAATTTCATACATATATTGTTTCAGTGATCTGTATATATGGCATGCAGAGGTTTGTTTAGCATTCAGGATAGGATTCTTGTAGTGGAAGGTTTATTTTACACTAATTTAGATATAATAGCTTAGGTTTAAAGCTAAATTATATTAAATTGTTAAGCTTTTACTTCAGATACCTAAAATATACTAAAGGTTAACCTTTCTTTACACATAATTTTGTGAGTGTCTCTATCTGCATGTCCTCTGCAACTGACCTGTTAGTGCTGTTAGTGTGAGGAAAGTTTGGCTCCAGAATAGCCACGTTTGGCCTATCACTGTCAGACCGTGTAAAAAAGTCAGTCTCCCTCCTCTTTATAAGCTCCCTTTAAGTACTGGAAGGCTGGTCCCCGGAGCCTTCTCTTCTCCAGGCTGAACAAGCCCAACTCCCTCAACCTTTCTTCACAGGAGAGGTGCTCCAGCCTTCTGAGCATCCTTGTGTCCTCCTCTGGACTAGCTCCAATAATTCCACATGCTTCAGTCCTTTTATTTATATTCATTTATTACATTTTATTACATCAGTTCATAATCTCTTTCATAATCAGTTTATTATATTTATTTTGAACCACTAGGCAAAGATTTCAGTTCCTCTGCTGTTATAAACATTTGACTTACTTTTTTATTCTCATAAACCCAACCTTTGTTAGAGTAAACAGAGTTCAGTAATATCAATGCCCTTAAATAATTTTAGTTTGTAAGACATGTTTGGCTATATCTTCTTTTTCTCCAGAGAGAATTTTTTCCCAGAAGATCTTCCTTTTTAGACCAGAGACTCTAAGGAAGAAAAAGATACATCTAGAAAGAACTCTTCCCAATAACTCTTAAAAACAATTTGTGTGTTTGCCTTTACAAAAGCATGAAATATGTGCCCACGGCAATTTGTTAAATTTTCTGTCTGCAGTGGAAAAGAAAATGGTCTCTTCAGATTTCTCATATCCTGAACATAAATCCTACTCTGATTTCTCTGGTACTTGCTTGTTTGTTTCCAGTGCTTTTTTAAACCATTTTGGGGTTAGAATGATTGGTTGTCAGACAGGCAGAGTAGATTTTCTTTGTAGTGAAGTCTCTGTTATGTTAAAAAAGTAAGGGAGATAAGTGACCTGACCCCATGCCATGCAAGAGATGCAGTACACTGAATGTCAAGGTGGACATCCGTTCATTTCCTGCTGGAATTTCTTCTGCCTCATTATCTCTTGTAACTGCAATGCACTGCTACAGCCATGCAAAAATTCCTGAGCCAGTAAGAGCAAAAACATTTAGTAGGTAAAAATAAGAATACAGGTTTCTATGGGAAAACCGTATAACTTCAAACTCAGAGAGACAGAGGCATTTTGCAGGACTGACAGGTGTGATGTAAGGCAGTGAACTCAGAGCTGCTGAGAAGTCCAGGGATTGGATAAAAGATTGCTGTGGATTCCCAGGCTGGTCCTTGGTATTTTTTCAGTATGTTGTGACAGTGACACAGTTGCATAGGAAATGTTGGGTAGACTGAACAGAGCTGTGACTTACAGGTTTCTGTAAACTGTGGAGTGATGGGGATGTGTGAATTCCAGCATGCCACTAAGGAAACGCATTCATGGAGGTGGAGTGGAGGTGGTGAAAGTTTAATCAGAAGGCAAAAAATGATTAAGAATAAAGAGTTGAAATAGAGATAGAGATATCATAAGGAAGTGATCATTGAAAGATAAAAAAGACTATCACCCTGATCTCTGCAGAATCTTGTTATGTTATTATTTTTTTGATGTCATTTTGTTTCTGTTTTCTCAGCTGCGATCTTTAAAACAAACAAACAAACAGATCTTTGAGATGGGATACTGTAGGAGAGGGCACTTTTTTTCCCTTTTCCAAACCCCACTCCCATGTATTCCAAATTTGTTAGCACCATCTGTAAAAATCTAAGGCTGCTGGAGGGCAGGAAAGTGGAGGCAGGTACCTGCTCCTCTACTGCTAGCTTTAGGTCCCAGTTACAGTTTTCTGAATTGTGAAACTTCTGAAATACAACTCAGTTAATTAAAATTAAACAGATTTTTTTTTTTTTTCCTACTAGCTGTGCAGTTTCTTAAGTGAGTTTAACATTTTATAGAGACATGGACACATGGTCCCTTCCCCAAAGAGCTGGCAGGAAATATGTTAGAACATACAAAATTACAGAATCAGCAAAGTTAGGATGGAAGAGGAAAAATGAGAATTCAAAGAAGGATGGGTATGATTTTGTTAGTTCCTCACTCTGTACCCTGGTCGTCATGACTTAATAATCTGACATTTATTCATAGGGCTTTAAAGTATGTTGTTTTCAAGCAGAAGGTACTTCTCAGTACTGCTCAGCTGGGCCACCACACTAAGTCAATGCACATCATTCTGCACAAAAATCCTTGGGATTCACCAAAAAAATGACATGCATGTCAATCGTAGAATTCAATTTCCTGGTCTTGTTTCTTACCAGAAGCTACCTTTTTCCTCACACTCTGTGGTGACCATAATGACCACATATAAAGAATTACATAGCTTCTGTACAAAAATCAGCTTTCTCTAACAGAAATCAAGTCTGTTAGGATGATAGGATCCTTTTGCTCCTTTTGCAGTATTTTGTCTTTTCAGGGCATTAATGTTGTGGGATATAACTCAGCTGATATTTTATTTCTTTGCTCAATGGCAGCTAGGTCTTATTTTTGTAGTTCTGATGTATGTAGATGAGTGACTATGAAAAGACTGGCATCCAACTTACAAATTTTGATGGATGAAGTAAAGCCGCTGCTATTGAAACTGTAAATAATTCTACCTATTTGGCTTCTAAGTATTTCAATTTACTGCCAAATGTGATTATTGAAACAAATCATATTTTAAACAATGGAAGAGAATTTAGATTTCATTTTGTCCCCAGCAGTAGGGATTGGGTAGGGAAATACTAAATATTTTACACCTATGACCTCTCCATCCACATGCTCCTTATGGTATCTGAAAGATGTGCTAACTGCTTTACCCTGGCAACACGGCTTTCTTGCTTTTTTCGACACCGGATCGTACCCTGATGCAGTTCTGACTGCTTGCTGTTACACGTGTTCCAGTCAGCCTTCCAGACCACCTCCTTTAATAGTCACATTTAACATTAGCATTAATTCATTATCTCAGAGACCTTATCCCCTGCATGCTTTCCAGAAGCTCTGTCAATGTACTGAAAGAAGATTTGCCTTGATGCTGGCGTGGTGCTGGTGTGTTGTTGGGTGTAGCAACAGTCCTACCTGCACCACGGGGAGAGGCACGACTGCCTGGCTTGAGGCAGATGGCTTTACTTGTCTTCATTTTGCTTTTAGAGACCTAAGTTTACATTCCTTTTTCTTAATTAATGGGAAGAAAAATCATCAAGCTGAAGTACTCTCTCAAGGCACCCATTTCTTTCCATTCATTTTTAAGGGGCCTTTTTATGTTTAGCCATAGCTTGTACTTAGGTTTCTGCAAAGAAAGATTGTTTTCTATTTAGGAGCATGTTGCTTACTTTCCATTCTTGGGTAGCTAAGTGTGGGTGAATATTTGAAGTTTGGCCAATGTTATTTGACAAGATTTGAACTGCATTTGTTTAGTTTATAGTTTCCTTCCACAGGACCTCTTTTACAACTCAATTTTTCTCATGTCTTCTGCTTGTTTATAGTTTTTGTTACTTTTTGGATTACAAGGCAGCTTTTGACTGCCTCGTAATTCAAATAAATCAATGACTTTCTTTTCCTGCCATGCATTCTTTGAGTATCCCATTTTACAGATGGACAAGTAGCAGTGTCTCTGTCTCTCTAAGGGGGTTTACGTAATGCTGAGAACAGAACACTGAATTCTTGAACTATTGTCAGCTTTGGGAGACTCATTTTTTCTTCTCTGCCTACATTGAATTTGGGTTATAGTTTCATCTCTCTGATTTTCTTTTGAACGCAGTGTTCCATGAAATTACATTTATTTACCCCAGGGTATTGATCATATCATTATGGAGGCTGAGAGTTGTTGAGCAACACAGAACAAGTTTGTTCCATCAAATGAAAAAAAAAAAAAAGAGAAAATTCTGTGAACTCCTTCTGCTGTTCCACGTGATTCAGGCAGAAACCTGTGAGGGCTGGCTGAACATCAGCTTTGCATACCATTCCCGTGTAACTGACAGTAGTTCAGTTAGGTTCACACAACTCCATGTGATATTATCTAAAAAGGCAACTTATGGAACTTAGTTTTCCAGTTTTATATAAATTCTATTTCATTCTATGTTTTTTGTTTTGTTTTGTTTTGTTTTGTTTTGTTTTTAATGCAGATGGTAGTAATTTAACACTTAACTGCTATGTTAGTCCTTAAGCAGATGGATTAGATTCGTTACTGAATGCAGTCAGAGGTATAGTAAGACCAAATATTGAAACTCTGGCAACTTAGGACATTGCTGAGGTCTTGGATGGAAAGGAAAATTCCGAACATATCTTGGGTTAAACTGCATGGAAATGTGATGGAACTGGGAATGAATGCCATCACTGACAGACCCTGGGGGAAGAAGTTTGATAGCTTCAGATGTCATGGGTTACAAATGCTGAATTTCAGTGTTACATCATCTCTGAGATTCGTTGAGCAGTCAAACTAAACAAAGGCTTCAAAATCAAATTCAGCTTTGATGGACTATGATTGTATCTCTAGGACCTTTCTGAGCAAAAATGATTGTGGGAAATGGAAACTGGAAACTGCTGCTGTGAATGTCAGGTTGAATTTGAATGCCCTAGAAATATCTTCTTATTTTCCATGTTACCTATCTAGGCCCGAGTGTTCCTACAAAACTGCTGCAGCGTTTGACAATTTTAGCTGGCACATGATAAGCAGAGACAATGATTCAGTGTTCTGTGTAACTGCAAAGCATCAATGACATTCTTCAGAATGAGTGTGAATGTGCTGCTACAGTCATCATCATAGTATTTGCAGAGCTAATCCATCTCCATAATTGTAGAGCTCCTCTACTGAGATTTAGTCTGTTTCCCATTTCAGCATGAAAAGATACTTTAATTCCGATTTAGTCAGAGAATACCTGGGAAGGGTGACAGCTCTTGAATCCTATTTTCCAGATTTCTCCCCACTGAGAGAGTTGCATTTGGTTTTCATTTCTTTCTTCTAAAGAGCCCATTTATGGCTTAGCTTCATGAATATCATCAGAGAACACATTTTGCAATGTCAACATTTAATTAAAAGACATTCTGAACACAAGACAGGTTTCTGTGTAAAGGATTTTCAGGTTTGTATGTAGTTATATTTATCTAAACTAAGTGGACTCTGTAGTTTTGATTAGGATGACTAGAAGTAAAGGAATTCATAGACAGATTCACAGACTGAGATCCAGTATGATTTTGAAAGATTTTAGAGAATATTTTAGCACATTGCTAAAGAGTGCAAGAGCCAAATGTGGAACTCCACTGACTGCAGGCCCTCAGAGAACCATGGCAACTATAGGACAAGGTGTTACAGAACTGTGAACAGATAGCTGATGCTTTGATTTACTCAGTTAACAAAGAATATTAGTTTTGTGCTATGCATGCATTAAAAAAAAAAAAAAAAAAGTTATGAAGATATGAAGGGAACTATTACCTTTTAGAAGGTAATACATCTATTTGGTGAATTTTAGTGTGCTTAGAGGCAGTGGGTGGAAATAAACTGTCAAGTTTGCTTTTAGCTATTAATTATGCAGATTGCATCAGTAATTGTATTAAAACGCTGTGGGTGTGGAAGCAGACTTTTCAGTCTCATTTGTCAGGTGAGGTAGAGCTTGCACCACTCAGATACTGGCAGTAGGTACGAAGGGATCAGGTGTGCCTCTCCCCACCCAGTCAACCCGCTGCTGTTCTGGCCAGCTTCAGCCTCCCTGAATCCCAAGTTAGCCAGGATCCGTCTGAACAATTCCTCACCTGTTGTGTACGTCTACTTTGTTTGGACCCTTCCTGAACATTGAAGTTGGGTTATTTACAAGTGCTTTATTGCCTTTCTCAGCTCACTTAAAGAGAACACTTACACTTTGTTTACAAAAAACTGGACACCAATGATTTACCTATGTGTTTGTATGAGACGGAAACACTGTAGTCACTGTTGTAACATCTAAACTGGAGAGATCTGGTCTTGCTGATAGATCAAAATAATGATAATAATATAGAAAAGTCTTGTGAAAAACTTACCTGATCAGGTATATCTTGTTATTAAATTTGTTAGTAACTTTATGAAGTATATACAAAGCTCTAGATAGAAAACTATCATAGTAATGAAATAGATGTCTGAATTAACAAATCGGCAACAATTTAGCTGAGCTTCTTTTGATGAATTTGGAGGTATTCTGATGGATGGAACATTTACTGCAATTGAAAATAATGTTTCATATCCAGAATTTTTTTTTCTTTTTTTTTTTTCTTTCTCTTTGTCTTTTTTCTGTTTCTTCCATGCACTGCAATATTTTCTATTTTCTTTAACTTAATTGTGATGTTTCAAATGATAGCATATGTTAGGTGCTGTGTATTTGGTTTTCTGCTAAAAGTCTTCCAATGTCATTTTCATTTACACTTGGTGCAGTCTATGAAGTGACAGAATTATTAGTTAATGCTCGTCTCCTTTTTAAACTCTAGTATTATCTTGGACTTAATACATGTATAAAAAACTTCTGAATAGTGATTCATGCTATTAAATGCCTCACAAATTGCCATAAAAGGTTTGTCTGCTCATCTCTTTTTGAAGCAGAAAATGTTCACTGGTATAATAGATTTTCTGTGATCTACAATGACAGGTTTATAGGTGCTAAGCATCAGAAGGCTTTTTCTAGTTTTGCATTACAGGTACAATCACTTTAGGACCACTAAAAACAGTTAAACTGCTGAATCTCTCATATGTGAAGCAGTATCACAGCTCAGTGGTATTAAGTGAAATGAGGAACCAATGTTAGAGTGAATTACAGAGGGATAATAAAAAATAAATATCGTATTTGGAATTGGTACATACAAACTAATGTTGAACCTCCCTTTGGAGTCCCATTAACAGTTGTGTCCTCGTAAACAGCCATAAGGAATTTCTACAAAGTCACAGTCTGTATGGGCCCATTCATTGAAAATATTTTATTCTGATTGTTTGAAGTCAGGGTATTGAATAGAAAGGAAAGGTCTTAGTTTGCAGCAATCTTTGTGACCAAATGTTCCCTGGATGCACTGTGTTGAGAGTTCAGTTTGTGTGTCTTATGTGATAAAATGCTCATCTCCACATACTAATGAAATGTGGGGCATCTGGGTATGTGTCAGAACAACTAGAAACACTTAGGGTCTGTGCTTTCTTTTTTATGGCTTGCTTTAGTCTCATGCTATTCTCCACAGACAGTTAAATCAAATGGAGTTACCTTAGACTTACTCATCCACTGTAGTCAAATGGAAGAAAAAGATAATAAAACACTCTCTTGTTTATTCTGCAGTGTTTTACACCTTTGTGTCTGGCTTCAGTCCCTCTGAAGCGTATTTAGTCTTGTAAGTTATTTGGTTTTCTTCTAGTTTTCTAAGAGAAAAGAAAAAAGTTATTTCATGTCTTGTCCTTTATCATTAGATAGGATAGGAACATAAACCTGCTGAGGAAATTCTTTTTAAGAAGTTGTGTATAACTGTAGGTTGTAAATTAATTATCCTCTTTTTCATGACTGTGGTGTCTTATTCTCCGTCCTTTTTGATGACCTTTCTTGACACCGTAAGTAATCTGAAGCCTTGCACTGGTGAGGCTTAAAGGTGAAAAGTGAAAGAGGAGGCTGTGAGGGGACAGATGCATTTATATAAACAGAAGTCTGCTATAACCAAAGGGAAAAATAAAGCAGGGCTTACAGAGTGCCATGGTACCTTTATAATTCTTACTGGCTCTGAATAATGAACTCTTTACTTTGTAAAAGCCACTGGCTCTGACTAGGCTACACTTAATTACAGAAATGAACCTTGACCAGAAAAATGTTAGCACCATAACTCCTTTCTTCCTCCCCTGGTAGCTTGAGTTTCCATTGCACTGCTGATCAGAACTTATTCCACAGAGAGTTAAACTCGCTTCAGAGGGAATCCCTGCATATGCTCAGCAAAATCCATACCCATACCATGAGCACTGTTCTGCCACGCGTGACAGAGCAGGTATCCGAGGTTCATTCCTGATGAAATGATCTACTGCTACTGCAGGGCAGAGGGTATTTTACCAGTGTGTTAAGATTAACTGTTTCATCTGGAACACAGGAAGCGATGGAGCATCTGTGCGGAAGGCAGTTATTCCAAGTTCATACATTATGGGTAACAGATGTGCAATTTTTTTCTTTCTCCAAAGCTCTGGAGTGGTTCACATTCCGGGAAAGGCTGTATCAGTGCTACTGGTAGAATGCCAGGGTGGGAAATGGCTCAGGGCAGGTCCTCTTGACCCCGCTGTTGAAGTGCACACTGCAGTGCTTGGAGAACAGCTGTACACAGGGCCTGAGCAGCCCAGGTGGCACGGCCTGCAGTCCATTATCGGCTGCAGTGAGCAGCCCTGGGGCTCTCCCATACCGGCTCCTGACCTCGACTCAAATATCCTACCTGCTGCTGCCTGGAATGCACGCTGGCTGTTCCTTTGGGCATAAAGAAGCCTCTCCGCTGCCACTGAAAGATGCTGCTGTGACAAACCTCCCAGCAGCAGGCCTGGTCAGCCACCCCTCGATTGAGCAGGGGTGGGTGCTCCTGGGGACCCCCGCAGCCAGGCAGAGGAGCTGGGCAGCATTCGGCCTGTGAGCTGCGGTCTGGAGGCTCCAAATTGGGACTGGGAAACAGAGAGCCCGTAAGTGCCTTCAGCAGAATGGAGAGAGAAACTCAATCTCTTAATCGCGAGCAAACTCACAGGCAGAGCTCACACACCGGGCAAACCAGCAGGCCGTGAGTATCAGCTCCCTCTTGGTGTTACAGGCACGTCTCTGGATGTTGCTGTAGGTATTTATTATTCTCCAAATGGTCTGATGCAGGTTGCTAAGCAACTGCAGCAGCACCGTTACGTGTGCTAGAAATGAACTGCTGCTGCATGTTTTCTTGCCCTAAAGTTAATTGTGAGAAAAATCACAATCTCGTGTGTAGTCGTTCTTTATTGCAGTTCTACTCAGCAGTACAGATGATCTGTACTGAAGAAGCTGTGCGATTTGTTAGCAAAACATTCCACGGGCAACCTTTGCTAAATAAAGACCTAAAAACAGTAAAGAAACCTTTTGTACAAGACAGCAGGCTTGTATGACAGTTTAACATTGTTACATTCTTACATGTATGAGATGTTTAAGATACCATCTTTCTGTCAGGAACTAAGCAATAGACAAGTATAGAGAAAAATAACACAAATTCATTTTGCTGTGTCCCCTTCACTTTTAAAAGATGTAAAACAGTTAGTGTCAACACCACATGGTTATAGGAGGCTACTGTTACAGTATAAAAGGAGATCTGCTAACTTGCACCAACTGGTGAGAGACTGATTAAACAGGCTGGTTTTCATTTGTATTAGGTTTCTACTGGGAACTGTACCTGAAGTCAAATCACAACTAGGGTTTGGGTCTCACCATGCTGAGATCTCTGAACTGCTCCTGTTTGAGTTTTGGCCCAGCTAACAGAGATTTTTCAAGACTTGTCTGGGTACAGTTAACATACCTAACAGGCTGTCTCTGGAGTTTTCAGCTATCTTGGAATTATCCCTAAAATTCTTTCTTTTTTTTTTTTTTCTTTTTTGTTCTGAACAAGTACTGGAAAGTACATCCCTTCCAGTAGAGACCAGAATGTTTTAGTAGTAGTTATGGCTTTTGACTTCTTTGAACTCAAATAGCTTTATAGTAGAAATCCTAAGGAATCTAGTTTCAGGTTCCAATTTGAGATCAGTTCATATTGTAGTATCTCTAATAGTTAAAAATACAAAGTCATTCATATCTTTCTTGACATAAATTTGTGTTAAAAGTTCATGATTAATCAGAAAATGTGGAAACAGAAGGCTTAGACGCACACTGAATGTCACAGTAGCCAGATACAAAGGTAACTAAAGACTAATCTGCTTCTGTTTTTGTGACGAGAAATAAAAAGCTATGGTTTGTAGTTATCTGGGCTTTACTATCAATTGGTAAATTTATGTATTTAATAGACTGCAGTTTCTAGACATGGTCCATTTGCTTCTTATGACTGAAAAGTAAGCACTTAGTCTCTGAGAGCTTAGAAAAAAAAGGGTTGTGTTCATTTCCTAAAACTTCAAGGACTTGTTTCACAAAGGAGAGGGAGCAAGGAACTATTGCCTCTTAGAGATTATTTTTCCTCCTCCAAGGGATTAGTGGACTTTCAGAAGCTGTGAGGAAAGATGAAGGTAAAGATTTCATCAGATTAATTGAACGTAACTCTGCACAAGGGCGAGAAGATACTTAACAGAACCTTGCAGGTGTATAGTTGTTTTTAATGCTTGTCGTGATCAAATTTTTTACTTCTAAATGTATTTTACCATGAATTGGCCAACTAGCAGTTTTAATGGCAGCATTGTCTCACCTCACTCCTTTTTTTTTTTTCCCCTCCTGCATAAGACAGCTTTTAATCATGCCAGAAACTCAGCTTGAACAATTTAATTTACAATAGATGCTGTTTGTCTTACACTTGATCATTAATAGGCCATCGTTTGTCCTTAGCAAGAGTTCAGGCACTAAAGACAGACTTCATCGTGCCTTATCTTGCAAGTTTAGGACAATGTCCATATGGAGCTATGTAGCTAAGGTAAATATGATTTTTCCATTGTTATTTGGAGGCCATTTTCCATCACCTTTATTTCCTTTATTTAGGAGGTTCTGCCTGTGTGCTGGCCCAGCAGTGCAGGGGTTCAGCCTGGCCTTGGCCGGAGTGGGTTTCACTGGTTTAACTCCTGTACAGCAGTCCAGAGGCTGCTGCTGCCCTGCTGTAGCTCGAGCTCTGGGCAGGGTCCCACAAACACCAGTCCCTGCCTGATAAACAACAGCCCTTGGTGTGTGGGGGGCTTTGGGGCAGTGGGAGGTGGAAGTGAGCTGTGACAAAAAAAAACTTCAAAAAATAAACCCAAACAAACCCCAACTCTGAGGAGAACAAGATGTGATGCTTTCTCTGGTGAGGATCTGAGGGTGCTGGCAGCTTGCTCTGATCCACCTGCAACCTCGCATCCCCATCCCTGTCCTTACTGGGGAAAACATAAGAGTCAGCCTTGCAGCCCTGCAGGAGACTGGAAGGCTGAGCATAGCTGCAAAGAAAAGGGATGGATACTGGGAAAGCTGTACTGTGCACCAATTTTAACTCTAATAGTTAATGATGCATTTCAGTGTTAATTAGGTAGTATGCATTATGCGACCTTAAGAACAATAATTTTTCTATTTTGCCTGTAGCAGGATTTTGAGTAAGACAGTAGACTGCCTTTATGCAGAGAAATGGATATTTTTAGGGTGTGATTCATCTCAAGGAATGCATCTAAAATTATTCAGATAAATCATGTTATGGATGTTCCTCTCTCTCCATCATAAGCATAATCCACCATAAAGCAAATCCAAATCATTCTGTGTCTCCCTATTCTCCAATAAGTGCCCTCATCTAAGGCTACAAAATCTATTCTTTGCTCCTCATTTATGCTTTTCATGAATTTTGCCACTCTGGGGGACAAAATGCTCCCTGGGCTAGCTTTCTATCTAGTAGCTGGGACATCTGCCAATACATAGAAGATACAGATATTGAGTCCTAGACAAAGGAAGAAATTGAACCTGGGTCTCCCATGGCTGAACAGTGCAATAATTTCATTGCAGCATAAAAGATGAACAATGGCACTGCTATCACCTCTCTGGCAGTGCTGTAAAGGAAAATAATGATTCCTGTTTAGTTCTTTGAAAGTACAATTGGACATGTCAACATGCAGGAGACAATTCTGGCCTTCAGCATCCGAGCAGACGGACCGGCGTGCGATCCTTCATCAGACGCCTGCAGCTGAGGAGGGGTCAGAATCCCAGCTGCTGCCTTCCCTGCTTTCTATTATCTGGTGTTATATAGCTTCCTGCTTTCAGTGCAGAGTTGGGATTATTGGTTGAAAATGCTTAATTTCCCAAGTACTGCATAGTTCTTGATCCTGTTTTAGCGAGGCAGAAAGCCACAGTATAGGGATTTGGTTGTGATCCTGGTCCTCAGTCAGTAATCCCCTGAATTATGTTAAAAAAAAAAAAAA
>VXAV01008341.1:108775-119752 GCA_013399715.1 Alectura lathami | reverse complement strand
GAACTGATTTCCATTTATTTTGAAATAGACTCATTTAAGTTATACTTTTCAACTATGGTGGTTCCCTTCCAACTCGGGATATTCCATGATTCTATGGTTGGAGCACAAACCTTTCTCTGGCACTTACCATATGCCAGAGTGAGGCATAGTCTGGATCTCTGGGCATGGTCCAGCATTCCTGTCCTTAATGTCCACAGGGAGCTCTCCAGAACCTCTTTCATGGGCCTGGGTGAGTCAAACAAAAGGGACAATTGCAGAGGTACTTGTTGGGGCTCAGTGCTACATGTTTTATGCATTTTGTATTCTATATAAACCATACTGGTTGAGATTTCTATTTTATTACAAAAAATAAAGAAAAATCATTGGAAAAATATGTTATGTAGGAAAATCTTGTTTGTATGGATTTTTTTGTTGTTGTTTCCAACTGTATTTTGTATCTCTTGGACAGAATGGAGGTGAGAATTGAAAATAATAGCAAATGCAACCAGTTGTTCCTTTTTATGGGGTGAGCAGGAAGGACAAGTGCAGATCTCCCTACAAATAGGTAATAGAGGTATGGGTATTCATGTGAACTACAGAATGACTCTTCAGCCTGAAGGAGTTAAGAATCAACAAATGGATCAACAGGTATGACTGATATATGTGTGAGAAAAGGAAAAGTTATACGTTAATAACAGGAAGAGAGAAGGAACTTCATGGTTTTTAGAGTTTGAATTTCCACGTGTTCAAGACAGCTGACTTACATGTATGTGTTTGTGCATGTTTAGGCTTCAGGGATAGATATGATAAATGACAGGAGCTCTAAACCAGCCATGTTCTCAGTTCAGAAAAATTTTTCAGTCTACTCATATCTGTAGCTCTGTGTAAGCATGACAAAAGCATGACTAAAGAACGGTAAGGAGGGTTTATTCACAATTGTTGTTTTTATTTGCTTGAAAGCTGCTTATGGGCTGCACTGGCAACAGTTCTGGATGTTAACCACGTTTTACTGTTGTCTAGCACGCCACATTAAAGAACGTTTCAACTTTGAGAGAAAAACATAACTATAATTCTCTGCTAGTCATGCAGCACAGACTTCTCTGACAGAAAGAAACATAGGTTCACTGTAACTGTGAGTATGTTATGTGGAACCAAAGGTGAGGCATACCACAGTGAAATAGCATTGCATTTGGAAATAGAAATACTGGCTGAAAATCATTGCTCTGTTCTGCCTTTAAGATATTTCAGATAAAAAAGACTAAAGAAAACATATGAAAGAATATGAGACCTATTTGAAACTAAAATAAAGCCTTTAAAATACTGTTTGCAAATATAAAGTAAGTTATAGTATTTAAGGGAATACAGAATAAAGCTTATGGATTTCTCTATAGCTGTCCTCCATGACTCACTGCAATGATCATAGAATCACAGAATCATAGAATGGCTTGGGTTGGAAGGGATCTCAAAGATCATCTAGTTCCAATCGACTTCATCTTAGAATGTAAAACAGAGTGATTAACATGACGCATTAAATGCAGAACCTCAAAGAAATACAGTTCCTGGAGATAAAATGTATAAAGAAAATGAAAGCTGAGGTATGTTCAGCATATGAAGAGTAAAGAAAAAACACTGCTATACTTGCATATGCCACATGAGACAGGAGGGCATGAAAGAGGTAGAAAATAGGCATCATTCCACTAATTTTATCAATTCGCCCTGCAATCTCTATGTTCTGTTAAAGTTCACAAAAGTAGGGAAGCATGAATTCTTTACAGTTATGACATTAAGTATGTTTCTGCTCTGGCAAGTTACCTGTTTCAGTTAAAGACCATTGTGCCTTACCCTGCTGCCATCAAGTCACATCATTAAAACTGTGCATGCCAGCCGGTAGTATGGAGAAGGTAGTATGCATCCAGAAAAATTGAATACCCATAACAAGTGTGATCTAGGTGCAAACAGAACTGTAGAGTAAAAAGAGTGAATGAAACAAGGGCAAACAGCAGTTTAATGTTTGAATTATTTAAAGTATTGAATTGAAATTATTTAAAAGTATGAGGTGAAAAGCTTAAGAATGAAATGGTGGGGAGGGCTAATTAAATGTATTGATGTTTTACCTGGCTTACTATCTGCAATTCTTTGTACTGCTCTTCTCTTCATGTGAAGTGTCAGTGGTTGAGGTGCTTGTCTGTCCTGTACCAGTATGCTTTGTGGAATTAAATTAATCTCACTTTACAGTGTTGGCAATCTTCCTGTTATCAGTAGTTTCATGATATGCAAACCAATTTACAGTATCCTGTAAAACAATTTATTTTGCTGCACCTTACAGTATATTGATTCTTACAATAGCTAGCAACTTCTACCTTATGCTATGGTGAGGCTGACTGGCCTATGGTTCCCCGCATGGTCCTTCTTGAAGATAGGTGTGATGCCTGCCTTCCTCCAGTCATCAGGGGTCTCCAGTGGCTGCCATGACCTGTCAGAGATAGTAGAGAGCCATCTTGCAATGACATCAGCCAGCTCCTTCAACACTGTGGATATCTCACATCTCATTCCACAGACATGGCTGTGTTCAAATGGTTCACGTGATGTCTACCTTTCTTCTTTGTCTGTGGGTGCTGCTTTATTCTGAAACTCAGCTGGGAGGCTTAGGGACCTGGGAGGTGGGGGACAAGCCTTACTGGTGAACACTAAGGCAAACTGAGTGCCTCAGTCTTTTTTCTGGTTGCTTTTCACTAGGTCACACTGGCCAATGGGCCCACACAGTATTTGTTTTGCTGCCAACGCACTTACAGAAGCCTTTCTTGCTGCCCTTCACATCCTTTGGTAGTTTCAACTCCAGCTTTGGTTTTCCTGACTCCCCATATTCCTTGTCTCATATTCCTCCCAAGCAGCCTGTCTCTGCTTCCACCTCTGTGTGCTTCCTTTCCTGTGCTCTGAGGGTGCTGTCCTTTAAGATTAGTCTGCTCTCCTGAGCCCCTTTGCTCTGAAGGGCATTTTCTAAAGCGATTCTGCCAAGCAGATTCCCAGTGTGAGGCTAAAATCTGTTTTTCTGAGTCCATGGCTGCAATTCTGCTCTTTATGTTCCCTCATTTAGGATCTTAAACTCCACAGTCTCCTAGTCTCTGCAGCTAAAGTTGCCTTTGACCTTTACGTTATCCAGCAGTCTTCTCTTGGTGGTGTGTTGCAGCTCCAACACGGCGTCCTACCTGATTAACCAGTCACCTGCATCAAGAAATTGCCTTCAGGATGCTCTAGAAATCTCCTGGATACCATCCAGCCATTTACGTTTCCAGCAGATATTGAGCTGGTTAAAATCACGTATGAATGCCAGGGCCTGTGAGTCAGCTGTCTGAAGGCTTCATCTGCTGGCAGCTAACAGGCTGTCTCCGAAGTGTTGCTCTTTGCATTCTGTTTGCACAAGCACTGGCTGTGAGGCAGCTGTTGGAATTTGACTTTTGGGCTAGGTGGCTCTATGGCTAGTCCAGGGAAGTAATCCTTGCCGAAGTTTTCATTTCACTTTTCTAAAAAATTTTGTCACGTCATTCCCCAGTTTTCAATGAACATAACTTTCTTATGGCACTGGTTATATACTGTTCTCAGAGATCTCCTTCTTTATCAAAAATAGATAAAATTTCCAAATATGGGACTAATTGTTAGTATTATTCATGAGTCCTTCCCACAGGCTACGATGCCTTCTCTTTGACTGTTGTAAGGTATCTCTAATTAAAAGAATAGTAAATGATGTACAAGATGTGCCCATGAAAGGGGAAAAAACAATAGCTTGAACAGGGGTTTAAGGTGGAACATTACCAAACAGAGAAGAAAAATATCTATTGGAGCTGGAATTTAGGCTAGATATTAGGAAGAAATTCTTTACTGTGAGGGTGGTGAGACACTGGCACAGGTTGCCCAGAGAGGGTGTGGATGGCCCCTCCCTGGCAGTGTTCAAGGCCAGGCTGGATGGGGCTCTGAGCAACCTGGTCTGGTGGGAGGTGTCCCTGCCCATGGCAGGGGGGTTGGAGCTAGATGATCTTTAAGGTCCCTTCCAACCCAAACCATTCTATGATTCTATGATAATCCTCTCTGTGATCGAATCCTTGCAAAACAAAGAGAATGCATTAGACAGAAAAATATCTAGAGACAGAAGCTCCGTAATCCACCAGGATAGGCTAATGTGCATATTAAAATATTTGATTATGTTTACCTGCCTTTAAAAAAAGAAAAAGATTTACACTTGTCTAGCTCAGGTTTTAAATTTGAAGCTCTCGGTTCAGCAGCTTAGGCAGCCAAAGCTCAGTGGAACTGAGGAAATCCAGTAGATACTGGCAAGAATTAATGAAGGTTGCTAGTTGGCTGGGTTGCAGAACTGTCTGTGTAGATGCTTGCTGCTATGGTTAGGTCTCAAAACTTTTAACATTATGAAATTAATGTGAATTCAGGTGGAGAGCTATATGTACACAGGGGAACAAGTTACAGCTGAAAGGATTTTGTAGGCCAAAGGGCTTTCCTCTTTCTTAGCAAAGCAAGTGTTAGACATTCAGAGTGAAAGATAAAGTTCAGTTTCAATTTCTTTTTTTTTTTTTTTTCCTTTGAAAGGATTGGGTGATGAGCACTCTGCTTTAGGACAAATAACAACCCAGGAAGTCAATTCTGGAGGTCAAATGAATAAGCTGCTTTTAAGTGTGGTAGAAGGATTATAAGCAAAGCTTATGTTCTATACAGAGTTTATGCACTGTTAAAAATAATGTAAGAATCCTTATAGGTAAATCCACAGGGGTAGTTTTTGTTAATAGCCATTGTGTGAAGATATGGAGCCGTTTGTGACTGAAGCAGCATGTTTTTATTGCTAAATACTTTTCAGCACTTTCTCTCATTAGTTCTTTCCATATTTATAGACACAAAGCACTGTTTTGACAATTTGACTACTGAGCTGTTTCTTTTAAAAACCTTTCTCCATTGCAACATAGCCATGGTTCCAAGAAGGCAGCAAACTGGGCCCAAGTCCATTGAATAAAGGAGTGTATTGCTTTGCAAGGCAGCACCATGTGTGAAGGCAGAAAGACATGGACATCAGGGAGAATAAAGTATATTTTTTTTCTGCAGTGCTTACTATAACTACCATAGAAAGCTAAAGGTAGACACCACTAGCTCTTGTTTATTTGATCTTTCCTGAAATTTAATAGATGTTCCAGTTCTGGCCTCAGCTAACAGTTACAATATAGCTTCACAAGCCATGAGTCAGTGGCTTTGCTCACCTCTTGCCTTTTGTTTCTCCCCACAATATACAGATCTTACTTCCCTTTCTATGTGACCAGATGCCTTCTGCACAGCATCAAGGACACCATTTTGACCCGCTTTCACACATTTACTTAATTATGTGCTGAACAGAGCGCAAAAATTAACCAGAAAACTGAAAAGGCAAAGGAATGGAGACTGCAGGAAGGAGATGCTTCATGCAACTGTGCTGTCCTTCAGCCAAGCTGGTCTCCTAAGTGCAGTCAAGCCAAAAAGATGGCCAAGTGTTGGTATCTCAGGAATGTGTGGATAGCTGAGCAGGACTGTGGGAGGAGCAAAACCATGTGCAGGGGCAGTTTAAGGCAAATGGAACGAGGGAATGGTATACAACTTGGGAAGGCAAACAAATAAAGGGTGTGGACTGGAGGTAGTCCCCTAAAGCTGTGTCTGCTTTTTTTTTTTTTTTTAGAAGAGTAGTCCTGTCCGTAAAATGGAGGAGATTTTCTGGGCAATTTTGTATGGATCTGTTTGAGATTTCTGAAATTTACAGATAAAAGCCGATATTTCGAAACAGAGATGTAAAGATTATATACATTTAAAATTATGAGGACATCTTTTTTTTTGCATTACTGTCATTAACTGGTATTGCTTTAATTTTTTTCTTTCTTTTATGAAGTGTTGTATGTATATATATTTCAGTGGTTTATTGCTGTTTCTTTTTCACATCTTTCTGGAATTTTTTAAGAGCTTCAGTGAGAATTAGACTTCCGACTCTGAACTCAAATCTATAAATAACTTTGAGAAAATACTTGAAAATATAAAATTTAGCATAACTTTACAGGGATATACAGGAGGGCAATATTGGCAGTTTGTAATTTATTCCAGTACTGTTGATGTTCAGAATTTATGTAATAATTATTGTATTATTGCATATTATATTACACATATTATATTACATATTATAATGTGTAATAATGTATTTCCTGTTGGAGTCACTGTCCAAACAGATGAAAATTTAGCATATTTTAGAAAAAATAAATGAGATTTGTGGCCTCCACAGATGCTTACATTCACTGTTCACAATTCAGTGAAATGTGAGGCAAGCAGAATAGAATCTTTCACTTTTTACTGAGTTTTTTAACAAGATGGGTGAGTTGTTAATGTTTCTTTAAATTTATAACAGTCTCATAAAGTTGATTAAGCAAGTACTTGTATGCTGTGTGATTCTTCAACTGAGACTATAGCATATTTCCAATTGTGCAAAATTCAAAATATAGTTGTATTAAAATGAAACAACTAAACAATTAAACTCCTCCTTTCATGTCACATCTGTGGAAGAGGATATGTTTTTAATTGCTTATCAGCAGATAACCCTACTGATCTGACAGTGTAAATATTGGCAAATGCAAAATAAAGTGCATGAATGTGTGTATTTATTCATGAACGTATGTACATGCTGAATATTGTTCTTGTAGAAACACAACATGAGAGGGGAAGTAAAATGAAAAGAAGGGGAAAATGAAAAAAAAAAAAAAGAGAGAGAGAAGGGAAGGAAGGGAAAGAGAGACAGGGAGGGAGTGAAAGAAAGAGGAAGAAAGAAAACACCATGTGGTTTCTGCAGATTTTCAAACTCCTTCATTCTTTCATCAAAAACAATGTGAATTCCTGACTTTGATAAAACTAGTCGTGACTTATGCAGGAGTCAAACATTTCCTTGAAAAGATACTTCTTTGCCGGTAGATATGATCTAAGTGACATCAGCTTCAGAGCCCTTTCTTTCAGGTACTGATCCTAGTTGCCTGGTTAATATAAATCCTTCTGTCCATTTTTACAAATTGTCAGCATTAGTCTTTGAATGAATAAAAGTAATATGATTTTTCAGATTCCCTTATGTCTGCTTGATAGATGCAAAAGAGTATCCTTTATCATTGCTACCATTAGCAGAACAAGAATGCAGTGGGTAAAGAGGAAAAATGTCTTTCTACTCTTTTATTGTATCTCTCAAAATTCCATTTACAGATTTCAGTTATGCTCGCTATTATGGTGATTCTTACCTGGAATTTCAAGGCTTGCATTTGAACACACAAAATTTTATCCATTTGGAATTTAAGACGTATAATCCTCATGGACTCCTCCTGTATATTGAACAGAGCCTGGAAACAATAGGACGTTTTTTAATTCAGCTGTTCATCAGACATGGCACCTTACAGGTAAGGCATCAAAATATTCTGCTGAAGGAGTAAGAAGCAAAATTTGAGATCTATAACAATTTTAATATATATATTTTTCTGTTTCCTACTGTAGAAGATCATATGTGCTATGGACGCTCTGGAGATTCATTAGTATTTTAAGGAAAATAGTTGTCAAACTTGTCATGTGGTAGGGCAAAATCATGTCTGATGGGATTAATATGTCTCACAAGAGGTGGTGCTTGAGTAAAACTGAATAGTGATTATAATGGAACGTCTCCTAGAAAGTGTACATGTTAAAACACAAAAATAAAGAATGTAATGAGATTTCTTCTAGATATTCTGACTTAGAAAGACTAAACCTACTGAACCTTCTCATGTGCAAATTCATTAAAATTGTTGTAAGGGAAGAGGCTGTGGAACTGAGTGAATTTTGTCCTGAAATGTACTGTGTAAGGGAAGCGTCTATTGCTCTGTGGGTCTGAGCAGAAACCTTGTACTCGACCTATCATGTTAATTCATAGTTCCAGAGGATTATTAAAAAAAAAAATAAAAAAAAAATTGCCTGACTTTTGTGGGCAAATTAAATAGAAATACATTTGTTTATAGACATTAAGGAGTGAAGTGTATGTTCCAGTAGGTCTTTACCTTTGGCAAATCATTCTTTCTTTTTTGAGCAAAACATAAAGCTTGTATTTGTGAAGAGATGTAAGAGGATATAAGAGAAGTTACTTTTCTCATAATGAATCTTCCTTTTTTCCTATTACAAATTTCCAAAAGTTTGGCTGTAACTATATTCTGCAAGGATAGTGAAATGAGTATTTGCATGCTATTGATCATCCTATTGTAAAGAACATTATCATTCTAAAAAGGTACATAAACAAAATAAAAGGGACAAAAAAAAAAAAAAAGCAGCAACAACAAAAAAATCTTTTACTTTATTTTCTTATATTGTGATTTACTGTGCTTTATTATATTGTGACTATCATTATCCAGAACAAACAAGATTAGTAGGGGCAGGATATTTTCCAAGGTTTAGAAAATATTGATAGCTTTAAGTCCATCTTACTCGTATTCATGGTAAAGTAACGATGCAGAAAAATATTTTTCTAACATATCATAAGCACCATAAAATATGAAAGTGCTTTAATTGACAAAAATCTATTCAGAGATCCCAGTGTGCCGTGTTAAAACTAATTGAATTCACTTAATCATTCACAAAACTGGTCAATTAAATGTAGATTTAAAGCCCAATGAACAAATGGTTCTAAGCTCACAATCAAGCTACAATTACAAGTAGGCAAACCATGAAATCAAGTGCTTGTTCACATTAGTATAGGAAATTAAATGGTGTTCCTAAATGCTTCAGCTTGCATGCTACATTACGTGTTTGGAAGCGCAAGGAGGCCATAAAACGGTATGTAAATTTCACCCATGGCCAGTGCTAATTTCAGCTGGGTTGCAGATGGTCAGTTTCTTTGCAGATCAGGCCCATAATAATAATACAATCTGATTGTACAATACACAAAGATTAAAGCATTTCCATGCATGCTAGGAAACATTTCTGTGTGCTTGTGTATTTCTGGTATGACAGATTTCCTGATCCAGATCTTTAATGNCAGTCAAATCATTTTATGGCAGTGCGGAATACAACACATCCTTGGAAAGAAGTTTTCAAAGTATAGTACCGTTGGACAGTGCTTATCACATGCTACTGTGCAGTAGCTACGGTGCAGGAGGTCCAAGCCACTTACTAAAGTACAGGAAAAAGCTGAATTCTGAACAATGACAATCCAGTAATTCTTGAAACTAGGGCTGCATTGACTACCATGATGTAAGTTCCCTTATTTTATGGATTTTTCCCCAACTCCACTGAGCAGAAAATAACTTTAGTATTCAAACTGCTGCATGTCAATAGCTGGGGAGAAAAACAGCCCCATTTGAGCCTAAAAGGGTATTTAATTTCCAGAGGATGAGGAATATTAAAGGGTAGCTCAGGTAAGACAAGGTAAGATTTTTGCTGTTGAAAGAGAAGGAACGCATAACATCAANGCCATTTGTTATTTTTAAATTCAAGTTTGTAAGCTGGTAGTCATTTAATTATTACAAATAATGTAATAAAAGCATTTTTCCCCCTCTGTAGTACCAGTTTTTATGTGGTAAAGCAGCAGAAGTCAAAAACATCGCAACTACTGCTAGAGTGGATGATGGACACCTCTATAAAGTGCAAATTAGGTAAGTGTGATATTTCACTGTTGTCTTCTATTGTCTCAGAGATCATCTAAGCTGGACACTTAATACATTCCAGTNTTAGTATTCAAACTGCTGCATGTCAATAGCTGGGGAGAAAAACAGCCCCATTTGAGCCTAAAAGGGTATTTAATTTCCAGAGGATGAGGAATATTAAAGGGTAGCTCAGGTAAGACAAGGTAAGATTTTTGCTGTTGAAAGAGAAGGAACGCATAACATCAATGGGATTCAGAATGTGTACTGAGTAGTTGTGAGTTAATCACTTTCACTAAGGAACTGGAAATGGTTTTGGAAATTTAGGATTTAAAATCTCAATGGTGCAGATGTCAAAAGGATTTGGTTGGAAGTTGCATCGTCTTGATTTCATCTGGTGCACCTTCAAATGTGCTTGAGTTAAGCAAATGTGTATTCTGTACTGAAAAGTATCCATTGCTTTATATGCTTTTTCTTAACAAAAATAAATCATTGACAATTAGATTTGATATGGCCATTCTTGAAATGTGTCTTATTTGTTTTATGAAATTAACATTTAATTTCATCAACGGTGGTATAATAAGGCATAGCAAAACTTTAAGTGGAAACAAAGGTGGAACATTACAGTAGCTTGTTCAACAGCTGTCTAGATCTTTGCAAACATTATTTAATCATCACAAAACTGACTTTCAGTGAGATAAGTGTGGTGGTTTAACCCGTAATTGCCCACTCAGGGCCAGGCCTGCCACCATACCACCAGCGGCTGCCTCAGCAGGATGTAGGAGGGAAGTGAAGAAGTAAGGTAGAATTTGTGGGTTGAGATAAGCTATTTTACTATTTTAGCTAAGGAACAAGAGATAATAAGATGTAAAAGGAATAAAAGGGCAATAATACTGATAATTGGTACCAGTGACTTGTGAGAAATGCAATTTCTCACCCACACACAAGCCCAACCCAGAAAGGGAAAAAAAAAAACACGCAAGCTGCGGCTTCTCCCCCTCACTGGAAAGCAGAGGGAGGGCCATGGCATGATGTATCTGGTATGGAATACCTCGTGGGTCAATTTATGTTAGATGTCCTAACTCTGTCCCTCCCCTCCAACTTCCTAATCCCTTCTCTTCCAGCATTCTCAGATTTGACTATGCTAGAAACCATGGCAATAAGTTAAGTTTTGAAAACAGTATCTGGGAAGCTGGCAAAGCCACGATGGCAATGTTGGAATTGCTGAATACTATAGCATGCTCTATATGCTTAGTGTAGGATATTCTTTGTTCTGCAGATGGTAAGAATTATGATCAAAAATCATGGGTAATAAAAACCTATATTCTTATACTATTTTGTTGAAATAAAC
>VXAV01008341.1:89441-103662 GCA_013399715.1 Alectura lathami | reverse complement strand
TTTTTAACCTGCTGGATGCTTTCCCTACAAAACTCAAGCTCTGCTATTTGAGTGATGTCATGGAGAATGGAGAAACAAAAATAATTATCCAGTTCTGTACTGGGAGGAAAATGCTGTTAGGTGCTGCACATTGCACCCAGAAGCCTGAAGGCATAAGTTTTATAAAAATCATTGTTCTGAGGCAGCATGAATATTTGAAAGATGATGCAAACCATCCGTTTCTCACTGAAAACAGAGGAATACACAGAGAGAGGGACAAGCAGCACAGCTGTCTAGTTTATTCAGGCAACGCAGTGTGAATACTGCGCACTGAGACTCCTACTTAGCAAGAAGGAAGCTGTCTTTCTACTTTATCCTCCTGGATGCAGTTTCAAGTCAGAATCATCTGGAGGGAGGGAGATTGCTCCTCTTTTGAAAGCAAATAAGCTTTGTTTCCCTGAAGGACAGGATGGAGCTTGCAGAGTCTGCAAGTACAGCACAGACTGGGAGAATGCTGAAAAAAAAGCAGGAGTCAGCCTGCGGTAGGAAACAAGCACTGAGCTGACCCTTGTAAGATCGTGGAAGGAAAGTTTGTTCAGGACCAACAGTATGTAGCACAGAATTTATTCATGTTAGAGAATAAATTTACTTTCAAACCTTTTATTTAATCTATCACACTTAGTTCAACATTTTCCATTATTTAAAAAGTTACCTTTTAAAAATCTGGTGATTTTGTGCTTTAAACAAAACATACCTTTAAAGAGTGGGCTCCTTTTATGTCTTTTTGAATGTCACTTCAATGAAAGACAGACAATGCCAGTTCCATTAAAGACAGCCTTTTGGCCTTAGGGAGAGTTGGTTCTGCCACAGTTAAGCTGCTTTGTTCTTTCTCCCTTCTTATCCAGCTGTGTGGCCAGAGGTGATATAGGGAATTGATCCAGTTAAAAACATACTACTTCTGTTTTCAGCTGAGTGATTTCCTTAATGCAAATTGCTGTGCAAAGAAGAGAAAAGGAACATATGAATACCCATGGAATAAAGGCTGGAACTTACCTTTTGCTTGAGCTGCCACTCAAACCACACCTACGGATGGGTTGAAAGTGCCAAAGAGGTGACCCAGGCTCCACCACATCCATTGTATATGTTCCCAGTCCTCCTTCACTTTCAGCATTTCTCCAGGATGTAGCTTAAGTCTCATCTTGTAATAATGAGCAGTCTAACGTTCAGAAGCAAGCTTGCTTTGAGAAATGATATCATGCCGTTATGCTGTGAATGTGACATGGGCATACTCATTTAGAATAAAACTTCATTCTGCATTGCCTGACCTCTCCGAAATCCCTTTGCCGTTCTGAAGTATCTACAACAAGCACTTTATTCACTCAACAAAAACTTAGATTTCACAAGAAAAAAGGAATAGTGGAAACAAACAGACAAATGATTACAGAGAAAACCGGAATCAATATTTTCACATCTTGCAGCTAGTTTCCAGAAAATGAGAATACTGGAAGTAGGCTTTCTTCTTGCACATACATCTCAGCAAATTTGCACTGTCCAAATTTTCCAAGAAGACAAAACATTGAAAATAAATCTGGTACAATGACAGACAAATCTAACATTCGCACAATGAAGAATTATGAGATTTTTTTCAAAATTCAAAATACTTTATCTAAAGTGCTTTTCTTTGGGTTTGTCTGTTATTAATGAGACTAAGAGTGTCAGTCTTTTATAGCACTAACTGCAGAGATCATCTCTATGTATGTAAGAATGTATGCATGTAGGTGGGTGTTTGTTTAGGTAGATTGAAAATTAAATGTAACAAAGATCGAAACAAATTTTTGAGACCAAAAAGGAAACATGAAGAAATACTATTTCTCTTTTTCAAGGTTCAAAACTTTTTTTCAAAAATTTGCTAGAAATGGTAAATGCGTATTAACTGTAATGACAGCTTTTGTGTAGCTGAGTTTTAAGTTTAGACATCAGGAGCTTTTATCTTTTAGTATTAAAATGTACATCTATTTACAGTTAAATATTTTTGTTTATATAATATTTATAGAATGTTAAAAAAGTCTTATCCAGAATGAAAAACCATCAGTAAATCAAAGATCAGTATTTTGCATGTGATTTTTATATTCCACAAAGAAGGATTCTTTTTCATAACATCATACGAGTCAACAGAGAATAAACAACTGCCTTCCTCTGACTCCTTAATTGAATGCAATGGATTTAATTATTTGAAATTGATCCTAATAACAGTTAATAACAACTTAATACAGCCAATTAGTTTGATACAAACTGTTGTTTTACAGCCTCTAAGATAAAAGCTTACTTAATCACACTGCATCTTGGGCGCAGATCACATAATACAGCTTTTCAGAGCTCTGCTATCAAAGAAGACATTCAAAGATCATCAAAGAGACAAATCTCGAGCAAGTAATGATTTATTCTTGCTCAGATTATTTCACTAAGTAATGCAAAAATTTTTTTTTCATTAGTCTCAATTTCAAGAATGAAAGTTTTCTGCTTTAGCTTCTGAAATTACTTTTTGAGGGGACAGAAATATAAAAACAGCAGAGTTAGGCTCTAATAACATGCAACATACCTAAAACCTTGTTCTGTTTTATTTTCTGAGGAACATCAACCGACACTGATACTGAAAGAGAAGTCAGGGTTCATGGCCTCGTGTAGCAGTCATGGATGTGATACTGAGGAGAACACAGACAGGGTATAGAGACCAGAAACACTCTTGGCCTGGCGTTTGTGTAAATATGAATTCCCACTGTGCGTCTTCTTATGCAGAGTAGTCTTTCTGCTTCACTTGAAATAAAATGTCAATAGTGCAAGTCTAGATCCAGCTCTAAGCTTGCCACTATCTGGAGGTTTGGGTACAGTACTCTCATTTGGGCCAAGCTGTTCAGTAAAAAACACTTTATTTGCATCTGCCTACATCAACTTGAAATAATTGCATGTTGTTTTCCACATGTAATTGGTGTAAGTAGCATTGAAGGTTGTTACAAGAAAGAAGCAAGAAACTTGAAGACAGAAATGGCTAAAGATTGGCATTTATATTTTTCTCTAGATAAATCTGTAGTAGTAAATAAAATCATCTGAGGACAATTCTCTGGACTTGAGGCCAACTGACAGGTCTCAGATCACTTCTGTAAAAGTACTTCTTGCAGAACATTGATGACACTTGAAATAGGAATGGTTCCTGAGTTAGGCTAACCAGTGAACTTTTTTAGTTTCAGAATCAGAGGCAACAGCTAGAGGAGCAGCAGCATTTACAGGAACACCCGAATGCATGTTGTCGACCTTTTTAGTTTAGTTATAAATAAATAAATAGAAATAAATAGAAGTGTAACCTCTGTGGAAAGAATAAGGGGCTACCATATTTATTCACTACTTAGAATATGAAATAAAATCATCCTCCCTCCCCGCTCTTCCTGTATTCATAGGGCAATTTACACGACTTGTCTTTAGTTTCATTGTCCTTTCTTACTTACTTAGCCCACTCTCCAAGTCCAGACTAAGAAATCAGCATGAGGCCCAGGAAATGTGTCTGCTGTCAGAGGAACGAGAAAAAAAAAATGCTGTTGACTCATTAGTTCATTTGCAACAGTAGAGCGTGTTACCCTAGTGTCTCAGTAGGGAACAATCAGGACCAACAGATGTGAGGATTCAGAAATGATGCATCTGACTGCAGAGAGAAAATGCCTCTGGAGTAACTGCTGTTTCCTATCTAAGTAAGTTTACAGAGAGTAATGTGAGTGTAATGGTATGTGGAAGGAGAGTGACAGCTCCTTTAAGGTTATCTGGTCAAGGACCTCTTTCAGTACCAAAAGAGATAAGAAGAAAGGGACAGGGACAGAAAACTCACCTACAAGTGATAAGGAGGGCAGTGATGGGAACCAAGCCTGGCCACTCACATTAATTGATGAGGGCATGTGAGAGCAGGAATGTTTATTCCTGCAAGGTTAGCTGGTCAGGGACCTTGTCAGCTGGGAAACTAAGGCAAGAGGGGAAGCCAGAAACAAAATATGCCAAGACATAGGGCAAACACAGCAAACATGGAGTCACTGACAAGAAACAAACCTCCCAGTCACACTAACCGATGGAATATCAGGAAGCTGCAGGTGCCCCTCTCGGGAAGATCTGCCTGGAATTTGCAGCTGCTGAGGCTGTGAACAGGGCAGACTGGGACATGTGTCAGCTACAGGGCAGGGTGGGGGTCTTTCACCATGGGGGCAGCCATGGGGCAGGAGCGGAGGGCTGTGGTCACAGCCCCGGCTGCTTGAGGGGACCCGTTGGGTGCTGAGTGGAAACAGAGGAACAGAGGAGATTGTTTTGATTTTTTTAAGGTAGCAAATCTAAAAAAATGATGATTAAATAGTGAAAATCAAATATGTTTCTGAGCTTTAATTAATCAACAAAATCAGGGAATTTGTTCTGCTTTTTTTTTTTTTTTTTTAGAATATTTGATAATAAAACCTCTTCCATTCTTGCAGTTTGCAGCTCATTATTTGACACAGCTGTTTGCAGATCTACTGTTGTTATGTTTAATAGACTGAATACTAACATTACATCCTAAACATTTCAAGGGTAATTAGTGAGTTGTTTACTGTTGATCACATTCAAAGTGAAATTGCTAGACAGGTAAATGTTTCAGTCTTGTTTCTAGAGCAAGAGCTTTACCTTTCTTATCAGGAAAAAAAACAAGTTAAAAAAGCTTTAGAGTACTTTATCTGGACATCCGCCTTTCCCTCCTCCTCTTCCCCCGTTTGTCTTATTACCTTTTTACCATTTTATGATAATCCCAAACATGTAATTTAATCTTCACTGACAAATGTCAGCAAGTAAGGACATTATGTAAAAGAATTTGGATTTCAGGCGGCTATTGTCATGTTTAGGTATCTTTTTCCCAGCAGTTATCAAGTGATTATCTGACCTTTCCATCCTTCCAACCTGAGAGGCATTGGGCAATGGAATTAATGCTGTTTAGACAGAACTCATCTTCGGGTTATAAGTAATAGGCCCGTGTTTAATCATCACATTTACGTAAGTACAAATGAGAAATCTGTGAACTGCTACCACTGGGTTGGACTGAGGCACAATTACTGGCAGCTCACCAAGCAAAAGTGCTCAATTGTTGCTCTATGCATTTCCATATTTATAATTATGCAAAAAAGCTCTGTCTTCTTACTTGACCTTTAAAGCACCCAATGTGCTGATTGTAGAAAAAAGTATTTTAAAAGCCTGATGGAAATTTCATAGAGTGCATATGCGACCCGGTGATTGTATCATCAGCAAATGCAAAACAATGATGGTTTCAGGTTGTTATTCTAATTTGGCCAGACCCTGCTAGATTCAATCAAGCACAATCAAAGGTGCATGGCTGACATCCTAACAAGCTTAGGGCGAGGCAGCTCACACACTAATGAATTGCATTAACTTGTTTTCTGACACAAAGTACTGGGAATTAATTTCAAAGTATGTTTACATGTGCACACAGAAATACCTCTGCAAATCCATCATATAAGCTTTTAAGGAAGAGCTAACAAATATGCCTAACGCTACTGTGAAAAGAAGCATATTTTTAAATAGAGTGCTTGGTAATAGAAGTACACACGTGGCTGTGTAACTAATTACGGTGTTAGCATCTCCAAATATGTAGAAGAAGGAGAGTAACTAAGGAAAACAAAAGGAATTGGTATGCTCAGCTTTCTTTAGTTTAGCACATCTGTGAGTTAAAAAAAAAAAAAAAAAAGGAAAACTCTTCCTGTCAGTTCTCCTCCTAATCTCCTTCCATTCCAATCTTGAGTTATGGCGCATTAAAACATCTGATTTAAAATATTTCAGAAAGATTATTATACTATTATTATCCTTTTAGTAAAAAATATTATGTCCATTTACAGAAAGAGAAGAAATTGTAGTTATTTAAAACTCACTGATTTTTTTCTTTAGAACTCTCACCAAAGCTTTCTGCTGCAGAATGAATATATTTAAGATGTCACACTGGGTTCAAGCCTTAGGAAAAACAGCTTGATCATTGCAAACAGAGCCACTGAGAATGCATGTATGAAATTACATACATTATCAGCAAACTTCCTTTGTAAGTAAGTAATGAAAATGGTGTGCTGCAGAACCTTGTGTATTTGCTTATCTACAAAACATGGCAGGAAAACATTCCACTCCTTGATTGCAGTTCTGCCTACAATCTTCTCATTTCCATCATTCAGGTTAGCTATTAATTAACAAGTTCCAAAAAACTTTCTAAAAACTGATGAGAATTTTTTTTTCTCATCAACTGATTCCTTAAGTTTATTTTTAACCCATAAAATCACAAGCCCCTTTTTATTCTCTTCTAAGTATTTCATCAACAGCACAAACTTTGTTTTCCATCTGAGGTTATTTTCCATAGGATGGACAGGCTGTTTGTTTTGCCTGCAAAAACATTTATAGTCCTTTCTGTTAAAGGGCTAATACCACATTCTCATTTTTCTCTGATAGTATCGTAAAAGCAGAATTACGCAGAAAATAAACAGAGAATTGCTTGCAAATATTGCTAATGTGAAGTCTCCATCCTCCCAATAACAGAATGCCGGAGACCATGTCAGAAATGTGGGAAATTCCTCATGTATCATTGTCTGAGAGAAGATAATGAAGAAATCCCTTTCCATGTTCTTTGTTTAACTATTAAGTTTCAGAAGCTGATTTTGCATTATCAGAGATAAACTGAGTTTACACCTTATCTATAGCATCCTAGCTAAATTACACGCTTTTATAGTTCTGTTTGGTACATGCTATTTTTACAGGGTTTTTTTTTTTGTGGCACCTGAACTACAAAGGCAACTGAATGTTTTTACACACACAGCTGACTGAGCTCTGATTCTTTGACACAGCTTCACCAGAACTCTCCTGTTTCATGTGCTAAGAGGACAGGCTAAAAGAAATTCATACCTTAGCTTTTGTTTAGTCTTCAGTCCTAGAAATGATGCTTTTGAAAATAAGTATTACAGATTATGGTATGTCTGCACTCTGTAGAATGTAGTGTATTTCAGATTGCTTTTCTGGATTCCCTTTCTGTGTGGTGAAAAAGACGATATTTAAAATATTTTAGGTCAATAAATGTCTTTCTGTCAAATTAAAAATCCTTCTTGCTATTATTAAAAATTGTCTTTTTATTCAGCTACTATGTGTTTTGACTTTTCTAGCAATTACACTGCTTAGATTTACAATATGGTTTCATTTTAATGGATGTTCAAACCCCAAAGACCTGCCAGCTTAGAGTTTGTTAAACAGCATATTTTATGTTTATAGTCTTTAATACCAAAACAGCTATGTACTTGATTTTCTTTTCTCATTGATTTCAGTAACAGCCTGTTGTGGTTTAACCCCATCAGGCAGCTCAGCAGCACGCAGCTGTTCACCCACTCTCCCCAAGGGAGATGTGGCAGAGAATCGGGAAGATAAAAGTGTGAGAACTCATGGGATGAGATAAAGACAGGTTACTGGGTAAAGCAAAAGTTGCAGGCACAAACAAAGCAAAACAAGGGATTCCCTCACTGCTTCCCATCAGCAGATGTTCAGCCACTTCCAGCAAAGCAGGGCTCATCAGATGTAGTGCTTTCTTGGGAACACAAACGCCATCAGTCCAAATGTCCATCTTTCCTCCTCCTTTCCCCCAGCTTTTATGGCTGAGCATGACGCTTTATGGTACAGGTCATCCCTTTGGCCAGCTTGGTCAGCTGTCCTGGTTCCTTCCCCTGGCAGCTTCTTGCGCAAACCCTGCCCTTCACTGGCAGGGCAGTGTGAGAATCAGAAACATCCTTGGCTCTGTGTAAGCACTGCCCTGTGACATCTAAAACCATGAGTGTGTTACCTCTACTATTTTCATCAAAAACCCAAAACACAGCATCCTATGAGCCTCTATTCCAGCCAGAACCATGACACAGCCTAATTTGTCAGATAAACAGTAATGTAAACTATATATGTTGGTAAAATGTCCCCATTTCTAAATTTATGCAGGCAAGGCATGGTACGATGTGAAGCAGAAATGTCGATCCTGGAGATATCTGCAAGGACGAGAACGCCTAGAAATTTCTGGTTCGGTTCACATTGGCTTGAAACAGGATCTGTTTTTGTTGGTGGTTTACCTCATCTGTATGCAAAACAGGTATTCTTTATCATTAATTATTTTAAGATGTTTGATATTTCAACAGTGGCATACTGAATACAGTATAAGTGAAGATATTTAAATTATACAAAAAAAATAGAATTGAATACAGTCTTTTGAGGATTACATCTAAGGTCTGAGTGTCATAGGGTTTTGCTGGTGTCTGGGACTTCAGTAAATGAACTGAACAGAAACAGCGTTATGACTCGATCTGCAATCCTGTTTGCCTTGAGTAGGCACAGTTAGGAAGCAAACACGAGGAGGTACTTAGAGGAAGTGCCTGTTAGCTCAGGCTGGAGAGAAGTGGATCACTACCGAATTGTTGTTACAGAGGAAGTTGAGTAGGGTAATCATAATAACAGACATCACTGAGTGACTTCTAAACTGATTTTTTTTCAAAGCAGGACGAGTGTAGACATCAATTTCTATGCTATGGAACCCACACTTCACACTCACACCAACCAACACCCCAGCCCCCATAATCCAGCTGGGTCTGGAACTAAACACCCACTCCAGCTCCTAGCAGAGTAGCTCCTGTGCAGAGCAGTTCCCAGACGGCTAAGCCTTCTGCATGGACTGCCCATCCATACTCACGGGGCTGCTGTGCTAAGCATTTTCTGATTTTGACAGTTCAGTTATTGGCATAAGATGCCAGAGGCCTTTCTAGTCATATAGCCCAAAGACAACCCCTGTCTTTCCCCGTGCCTAAAGCCAACCAGTGTTGCTACCTGGATTATTTCACCCTCTAGTCTTGTGTCCCATCTGCATTACAAGAATGTAAAGTTGTTCACCACTGCATAACAAAGTTTATCTATGAGTCTTTATTTCTTTTCCACAAATAGTGGAATGCACTAAACTGTTTGTGCTGGGCCGGCGGAGTCCAGGTCCAAGTGGCAGCCAGCCCACGGCATGGGCTTTAAGGCTCCTTCCAACCCAAGCCATGCTGTGATTCTATTGTTTATTTTCCTTCCTTTTCCTTGTTCCTTTGTGATTTCTGTTTTCATTTTTACATTTTCTTAGTGTCTCATTTTTCCTAGTTTTTACCTTTTCTTGTAGCTTTGTGTAAGTTTGATTTTCCTTGGCTTTCTCATCAAGGTGTGTTGGCCATAACTCACGTGCAGTCTATAAAGGCTATATTTTTACTTTTTGTCACATAGTGTAGAACAGTCTGTCAAAATTCTCTTTATTTTGACTATTCATTCCCAGCAGAAGAAAACCACTCCAGGAAGTTTCTTTCTCATCAGCTTTGACACAGGCAGTTTCTATTGTAAAGCCTTCATCATCTCCAAAACAGAAGAAGTCTGTTTCTGACCTTCATCCTACAGTTTGCTTCAAGGGAGATTTCTGCTCCAGCTGAGACTCAGCTATTCCTGACAAATGCTCTGATTGCTCTTTGAGTCAAGTCTGATAATGACCCCTGTGATATCTGCAGTATCTGCCTAACAATACATTGTCTTGTTTTAGATGGGCTCCATCTCTCACTGGAGTAGTTCACTCTGCTGTTGGCTCTCCTGCTGTCCAGTATTGTGGAAGTTGTAGAGAACAGTAACTTCAGACCCTGGACTGCTTTAGCTGGTGCCAGTTCCTCTCTAACAGGAACTACTTCTATCTGTCATTGCCACAGCCATTGACACAGGATCTGTCCACGTTACTGGAATAGGCCCACACTACATTATTGATGCTAGACTCCTCCTCCTTTCTTTATGAGTGAAGATTGATATGATCTGTGCAGCCCTCAGGGTAAAATATTGTGTCCTCTGAGAACTTCCTTAATTGTGGTTTCCTAATCAGCTCTCAGGTGTCTGTGCACTTTTTCCACATATTTATTTTTGGTCAGTATGTTTATTATTTTGTATTGCTTAGAGTCGGACTGACCTCAACATATAAAGCGAGGAGCAACAATTACTCCTTGCCTTTCAGTCTCAAAAAGTTGAAGCTTTAATTTCCAAAAATGAAGGGAAATTACTTTCCTTACCTTGATGGCTTTCTTTTTTGTTCTTTAACACCATTAAGGGGGTACACTTTTACACTCTTTTTTGTTTGTTTGTTTGTTTTTATTTTTAAGGGAGAAAATTGTTTCGGTCTTCCTCAAAGATTGGCTAGGAAATCATAGGGTCTTTCAAGAATTACTGAAGCCTTGAATCTATTCTGAATTTGATTGGTATTCTGCCTAACATACACCATTTTGAATGGAAATATCAACAAAGTGGTAATACTCCTTGGCTAGAAGGCTTGATTAGCACTGAATGTGCATGTTTCCAGGGCTCAAGGTAATAACTGACTTCGCATGCTATCAAGAGAAGTTGAATTTCCTAACCGCTCTCTACTGATTCCCCTGCCTGCTGCCACAGCTTGGGATTGCATAGATTATAACTGTACAGAAAACAGATATATTTCTCTTAAGGTAGTGATATGTTATAGAAGAACATTTGTAATGTCTGGGGAAGCAATGTTATAACACCCAATAGATTTTTTCACTAATCAGAAGCTCTCAGACCTTGTAGCAGTGGCTGGTGGGAAAAACACAGCCAACAGCAGAGCAAGGCAGAGTTACAGAGCACTTCGGTAAACTGGGCATGGAAAGCACCATGGCTCCAGATGGCACACATACAAGCCTGTGCCACTGGCTGATGTTACTGCAAGGCCACTCTCTGCCATCTCTAAAAGCCCATAGTAATCAGAAGAGGTCCCTGATCACTGGAAAAATACAAATACCACATCATGTTCATCTTCAAAAAGACCAACGGAGAAGACCTGGGTAACCATGAGCTGGTCAGGCCAATGGTATACCTCAGTTTCTGAGACAATTATATAAATAAATGAAGAAGGCCCTTGGGAACAACCAAGGGTTTACCAAGAGGCAACTCTGCCTGACCAATACGATTGCCTTCCATGTTGGAAGGCTCTGTGGACAAATGGGGGACAGTGGATATTCCTTACCTTTTCTCCCAGGCTCAGCTTCATTCCTGACACCTCTGAGTCCCCCACAATGCGGATGGGGAGTGGAGGCTGTGGTCAGTCTGGCGCTCCTTCCTCCTTGCACGTTTCCTCAGCCCTGGTGAGGTGCTCCACAGGCTGCAATTCCTGCCCAGAAATATCCAACTGCTCCATGTACTGCAGGGGAATTTCTGCTCTGGTGCCCGGGGCACCTCTTCCTTAAAACTTCGATGATCTTGGTTTCTGCAGGACTGTTTCTCATTCTTTTTCTCCCTCACTCCTCTTTCACAACTGCTGTGCAGAATATTTTGCCCTTTCTTTCCCAGAGGTGCCACCATCTTGGCTGCTGGGCCCAGCCGTGCCCTGCGGTGGGGTCGTTGGAGCCAGCTGGAATTGGCAGTGTCTGGCACGGGGCAGCCCCAGCCCCGTCTCACAGAGCAGCCTCCAGCCCGCTGCCAGCAGCTGGATGGATGCCTGTGCCCAAAGCACAGGTACAGTTCTCTGATGATATACACCCACAGAACAAACATAAAAAAACACTTGGCCTGATGTGAATCAGAGTTGAGGTTCTGAAGATGTGGGTGGGAAATTAGATAACAGATACACGTTGAGACATCTTGGATGAATTCATCCAAGTTCACACGCTGCAAAGTGTTTCACGCACAGAAATAAGTTGTTTTTATGATTCTGTAAACTGTCCTTAGTAAAGTTTAGTGGGTTCATATGACAGCGTAGTAAAGCAGACCTGGGCAGAAGAGAAGCTAAGCAGCTACCTTACAAATAGCTGGCTGGCAGAGAGCTCATCCTGTGGTCTCTATACAGGAAAAAAAAAAAAAATACAATTCTCTGACAGTTTTGTTTATTACTTATTTTGAAATTATATCCCATTTCTTAGTTAAGGAATATGATCAATGTATTTCATACTTGTCACATATAAGAAGTAGGTAAACAGGTCAGCTAAACAGTTAAATAGCTTCATCCCAGTTTTTTAAAGGTATTTATAATATCTGTTTTCTAATACATAAAAATCAACAATGGGGGAATATAAACCAAATTGCATACACACAAAAGATATTTTAAAGCAGAAAATAATGATAATAAAAAAAAAGGAATGTATTTTGAATTCTGAAGACAAAAGGAATGTATTTTGAAGTCCCAATACATGTTTCAAAATAATTAATTTCATGCTAGCTTTAGTGTCATTAATTGTTTACAATAGCTTGTTGTTCTGCAGAGAAGATAAGATTGGTACACTTGAAGGGAAATTAAAGATTGTTTTCAAATACCTCCAGCAAAAGTTGATTGCAGTAATACTGTTATTTCTGCTGCTATAATTGCTCCAGTAATTTATATTTCTAGACTTAATGGTATTTTAGTACTGGGAATGAGAAATGTCATTATATCTTCGTATTCCTTTTCAACATAAACAAATCTCCATAATTAAACTTTGCAAATATTCAAACAGAGATGTTTCAGAAGAAAAGGAAGCTTCTGTACCAGGAGAATAATTTTCTAAATAAAATTAGGATGAAAGATTAAGCAGAAAGTATCCAAATATATATGCAAGCACTGGTATCTCTGTATTGCCAATGGGGAGATGCAACAGATCATTGAGTGATGTGCTCAGGATCGCACTGTGTTGGTGTTGTAACTAAGATGAAAGGGAGATCATTCTACATGTAAATTCTCTTGATTAGACTATTGGTCCATACTTGAGTGTGCTTGGGGTGCAGGGGGGGTACATATTTTAAACAATTAGCTAGAAAACATAGTTGCGTATGTAAGTGAGCGTGAAAGCACAATTACATTTTGCTATAAACTACCACTTAGTATCAGAATATTCTCAGGTATTACTATATGTAGACATAAGTATTTTAAACATTTTAACAAATGTGCTAAAATGTATAAAATTGTATCTTTTATGTTGCAATTATTTAACTCATCCACTGAATTTGATAGCATTCAGTGAAGATAGAGACAATGTAAGACAGGTGTTGCAAAATACAGGATCAAGCCCCTAATTAGGAGTCATCTGAAGACACTTTGCTGTATATTACAGCTGCTGTGCTTCCACAGACCGAAGCAACAGTAAACCCTCTGTAACTGCCTAGTTAGACATAGTTTATGACCCATTTCCCTTGCCAGAGTATTGCAAAGCAGTGGGAGAATTTAGTGCAATCTGTGCACAGTATTCAGGTTTGATTATCTGGCATTCACCTTATCTGATAAAGCTGCAGAATGGGGCTCTGACAGTAGCTGTCACGGAATGATTTGTAATATTTTACTTCTGTAATGCTTTAGTGTATTGCTATAGTAGTCACTGGGTGTGAGCATATTAAAGCTGCTGTCAGTGGTTCTGACCCAGTTAATGCCTGCTGGACCACAGCGGTCAGCTTGAGAAGATTCCTGGAGAAGCCAACAAAGAAGGACATCCATCCTCCATGGGACTACAAGCACGCACTGGACTGCTAGGTTACAGCAGATGCATGGCACAGGGGTATAAACAAGAGTAGATGCTTTGAAACGTTGAAGAGACCAGTTCCTATCAGTACACAGCACATCTGAAATTTTCATTTCATGTAAGAATCATGTAATTTATAAAAACATTTTATTTTGACAAAATTTTGACATACTGTTGGCCAGTCAGATTGACAGATTTTTGCATAGAGTACCCTTGGCTTAAAAGTGACTCATTCAATTTTCTTTTTTTTTTTTTTTTTAAATCAGTGAATGTAACAAGGCCTGTAAACTGACTATAGAGGTTTTTGTTTTGTTTTGTTTTCCCTTAGATCAGAAATCTGCTTGGCAATTGTTCAAATGTTATTTCATATTTGATATAATTTAAAGCATCATCTGCTCCATGAGTTTAAGCTGTAGCTCAGAACATGCTGCATGGGAGCTAGTTGCCAGGCATTAATCTTCACTCACGGTATAGTGGAATGCAATGCACAGCCTGTAGTGCTCTGTGCTTGTATTTCACTGCACCTTGACTTTGAGGTTCTGCCATGATACAGAAAATGAAAGCAAACAGTGCCAACTCTTCTACCCAGCATCTTCTTGTTTCAGTGACCTGCTCCTTTTCTCATCAATTCCAGTCTGTGTATTTTTCAAAAAAAAAAAAAAAAAAAAAATAAT
>VXAV01008341.1:55164-89430 GCA_013399715.1 Alectura lathami | reverse complement strand
GATTATGTGTCTTTGTAATTATGCCACTCGCTTTTAATTTGATTTCCCTTACACACATTATAGTTCTTCCAAGTCTGTTCTGTTGTCATTACAGTATTCTGACTTTTTTTTTTTTCAGAGTTGGTTTGAAATGTATGCTACACTCTGAAGATTGTCTGATTTCTTATTCTATCCTGACATGGCAGCCTTAGATCCTGATGAGTTTTTTCTTCTTAATGACCCATTTAAGCTACTCTGTGGATCCATCTTTGTATCACCGAAATGCTTCTGCTAATTAAAAGCTTTGCTTATTCTTTTGCAAGCTATTTTCTATATTTATGTGCTTGTATATGTGTATGCAGAGAGAGACTGAATAGATGTTAGGCACATCACAAAAAATTCATCTGCTACACGTCACTCATTGTTCTGTTGACGGCTGTCACGTTCACCCCTGCTCATCTCTTCCTTAGGCTGAGCAGCCATGGTCTGCATGCTCTGTTCTCATGTAATTAAGTACCTCCCAGTGGTCCTGTCTCTCCAGTGAGGTCTTTTCACCTCAGTGCTTGCTATAGTCGCAATCTGTAAATGTGTTTAGCAGCGCTGGATTCAGTTGGTGGTACTTGTGGCGGCTGACCAGTGTGAAAACTGACCTGTTTGTAGGCAGTTTATTAACCTGAAAGCAGACCTTGTATTTCCCATCACTATTAATTGTCTTTAAAAACATTTCATGGGGAACCATATCAAAATGTGTATATTTTTAATTTTTGATTTTGAAAATCAAGGTAGCCATGCTGATCTGATGACCCTCTTGTATATGACCATTCATGTGTTCAAGGCATTCTAAGAACTGGAAAGCATAACTTTCTTTTACAGAATGACACTGATTCTTTATGTCATATTACTCCAAGCAAGTTTTTGCTACTTACATTCTTTATTACAACTTTTAGGAAATTGCCCCTGATGGAATATAGATTTGCTGGCTCTTAGTTTCAATCTTTTTGTCCTTTCACTGTCCTTTTAAAATACTGGTATTTTTTTGCAGCCTTCCTGCATTTTGGTACCAAATGCAACCATTAAATGAGAAGTTACATACCACCTTTGAACAATTCCAGGCTTCCTATTTTTAACACCGTAGAAGGTTTGGATGAGTATTTTTACTGCCTAAAATAAGTTGTGTCCTAGAATCTTTCTAAAAATGTGAAGTTTTTGAGTTAATTTGCAATATATGTTCCCCTTATATCATCCACCCTTCTTTTGGCCTGGAAGATGTCCTCTAGTAGCCTTTTTAATTATTCTATTTTGTCNCATGTGTTTTGCTCTAGCCTGCAAGCATTTTACTCATTAGTTGTTCCTTTTATTTTTATCCTAGCTAACATCTCTGTTGCAGTTAAACTATTTTTGGTGGATGTTTTAAGTGTATTTTACTCCCAGAAGAACGCTGGAGTACATTACAGTCAGTGTTTTGAAATGGGTTTTTAGGATGGTTATGTACTGAAGCAGATCATATGCAATCCAGGCTCAATGTAAAATCAAGAATTATTTCTCCTCTTGTGGTTTCTGTAATGGTTCCAAGAAACCATTATTTACAGCATCTAAAAATGTAGTCCCTGCATCATAACTTGTCATGATTTGTAATCAGACTGCTTGGGAGTAATTAAAGTCTGCTGTCATTACTGTGTTTTCTGCCTTAGGCTTTCTGATGTCTTTCAGTACTTAACAAGCACCATCATCATCTTGGTTAGTTGATATATAATATAGCTCTAATTCTGTATTTTTATTTCTGCATGAAACTTCAGTGCAAAGGGATCTATGCTACTGGCTTGTATATATTTACTTGACTTCTTTATTTATACTGCCTTTGTTCTGGTGCAGCCCACGCCTTACATGATTTTTACTCTTGCATCATGATATCCCAGTGTTTATTTTCTACCATCAGGTTATTACCATATTCTTGTTGCTTGACTGCATCTCTTTCTTTTTAGAATTTAGGTATTTTTCCAGAGGCAGCTACATATCTTTTCAAAAGAAGTAATAGCTTAGTGGTTTGACAGTGGAGGGGTTGTATTTAAGAGCACATAAATTGTTCATATTACATTTTTGTAACATATTTACCTAGCTCAGTAGTGACATTTATATATTTTGAATGTGATTTTTTTATTTTTTTAAGAAAGATTTTCCAGGTAAGGAGAGAAGTACGGAGGAATTAGATTGGAAAGTCAGTTTTAATACAATTTGATCTTCTGTAATTATGGCTATTACATAATGGTAGCATACTGTCTTGCTTGATCCCATTGATCCAAAAATGAATATATGAGATGTAGGATGTTTTGCTGCCAGTTCTGGATGTATTCAGTGCTTCCCTGTTGGGATTCTTTGTTACTAGTATGCCAGGAGCACTTGGCATCTAAGAGTGTGATATTTTTAGATCTTCAAGGCTACGCGTTACTGAGATGTGATATCATCAGGGAAAATTCAAAATGTTCCTGTAATACTGTACCAGTTGCTTGTGTTCTCCCTTTCAAGTCTGTGTTGCAAAGTCTGAAAATGATGATCTTGGACATTGCAGCATTTAAGGTAGCAACGAAAACAGTTTTAACCTATGTGCTGGTGAGCGGTGGGGAACATTCTATTGCAGTCGATGCTTTTGTGTTGCTTTTTAAAATTTGGTTAATTTAATCAATATGCATACAGTCACATTATTAATTTGTTGATTCTTTTCCTTACTTCTGAATATGCTCATGTACATTTTTTGATTAATTTATTTTTCACTTTTCTGCTTGTAACAGGTGTGAATTCATACTGAAGTATTGGTACTTTGGCATTCTGAAAGCCAAAATATAATCCCAACTCATACAGACTGCAGAAGTTTGGCTGTACTACAACCTAAACTTAGAGTGCATTAATCAAAATAACCAGTTAATTTTTCTGTTATGTCTAATAAATTCTAGATTTATAATATTGAAATTGCAGAATAGAAGACAGAGAAAACAGGTACAAAGACCCCTCAATTCTTTTTATCCAGTTACTGGTGTGGTTTCGTAAATGCTTCTCAGTAACTGTACATTTAAAAATTTATAGTAGGTTGCAGATTGCTCTTCATATTTTATTAGGAAGATAGTTGAGAGAAGCATTTGTGACATTTATAATATTAGGCTTCGCACTGATTGTGAAAATGTAAATTAGAAACAGTCATCTTTTTCTGCCTGTTCTTCAGCTATCTTCTCCTACAGCTTAATAGGTGTTGTTCTAAAAGAGTTGGAATTTCATATTTATCTATATGTATATATAGAATCATAGAATGGCTTGGGTTGGAAGGGACCTCAGAGATCATCCAGTTCCAACCCCCGTGCCATGGACAGGGCTGCCAACCACTAGCTCACTAGATCAAACTGCCCAGGAACCCATCCAGCCTGGCCTTGAACACAGCCAGAGATGGGGCAGCCACAACTTCTCTGGGCAGCCTGTGCCAGCGCCTCACCACTCTCTCAGGGAAGAACTTCTTCCTGATGTCCAACCTAAACCTCCCCTCTTTCAGTTCTAGCCCATTCCCCCTTGTCCTACCATTACCCACCTGTGTAAAAAGTCGGTCCCCCTCCTGCCTGTAAGCTCCTTTCAAGTATTGGAAGGCCGCAATGAGGTCTCCCCAGAGCCTTCTCTTTTCCAAGCTGAACAGTCCCAACTTCCTCAACCTTTCCTCAGAGGAGAGGTGCTCCAGCCCTCTGATCATTTTGGTGGCCCTCCTCTGGACCCGCTCCAACAGCTCCACATCCCCTCTGTACTGGGGGCCCCAGGCCTGGACACAGTACTCCAGGTGAGGCCTTCCAAGGGCAGAGTAGAGGGGGACGATCACCTCCCTCTCCCTGCTGGCCACCCCTCTCTTGATGCAGCCCAGGATGCCATTGGCCTTCCTGGCTGCAAGAGCGCACTGCCGGCTCATGGCCAGCTTTTCGTCAATCACAACGCCCAAGTCCTTCTCCGCAGGGCTGCTCTCAAGGAGTTCTTCTCCCAGTCTGTACACACACCTGGGATTGCCCCGACCCAAGTGCAACACCTTGCACTTGGCCTTGTTGAACCTCATCAGGTTCTCGTGGGCCCACTTTTCCAGCCTGTCCAGGTCCCTCTGGATGGCATCCCTTCCTTCAGGGGTATCAACTGCACCACTCAGCTTGGTGTCATCAGCAAACTTGCTGAAGGTGCACTCCGTCCCACAGTCTAAGTCATCAATACAGATGTTGAAGAGCACCGGTCCCAAGACAGACCCCTGGGGGACACTGCTCGTGGCCGGCCTCCACCTGGACGTAGAGCCATTGACTACAACCCTTTGGCTGCAACCCTCCAGCCTGTTCTTTATCCAGCAAACAGTCCACCCATCAAATCCACATCTCTCCAGTTTAGAGATAAGGATATGGTGCGGGACCATGTCAAAGGCCTTGCTCAAGTCCAGGTAGACGACATCCGTCGCCCTCCCTTGGTCCACCGATGCCGTCACCCCATCACAGAAGGCCACCAGATTGGTCAGGCACGACCTGTCCTTGGTGAAGCCATGCTGGCTGTCTCGGATCACCTCCTCATCTCGCATGTGCCTTAGCATCTCCTCCAGGAGGATCCGCTCCATGATCTTTCCAGGCACAGACGTGAGGCTCACTGGCCTGTAGTTCCCCGGGTCTTCCTTTCTCCCTTTCTTAAAAATTGGAGTGATGTTTCCCTTTTTCCAGTCAGCAGGGACCTCACCTGACAGCCACGACTTTTCAAATATGATGGACAGCGACTCGGCAACCACATCAGCCAACTCCTTCAAGACCCTGGGATGCATCCCGTCCGGCCCCATAGACTTGTCGACGTTCAGTCCCATCAGGTGGTCTCAGACTTGCTCCGCTCTTACACTGGGAAGGATTTTGCTCCCCCCATCCCCACCTGGAATTTCAGGGATATGAGAGACCTGGGCAGCCTGACCTGTATTGAAGACCGAGGGAAAGATCTCATTGAGTACCTCAGCCTTCTCCCCATCAGAGGAGGCCAGTTCTCCCTTTCCATTCGCTAGAGGGGGAACACTCTCTTTCACCTGCCTCTTCTGCCCTATGTAGCTAAAGAAATCCTTCTTGTTGTTTTTACACCCCCATCTTGTTTTTTTACATCCCTTGCCAAGCTTAATTCTACCTGCGCCTTGGCCTTCCTGATCCCCTCCCTACATATCCTGACAGTACCTCTGTTATCCTCCCAGGCCACATATGTGTGTATTGAACATTGTGTCAAGTAAATAATAATACTGGTACTGCAGATATCAAGACAACATTATCTATTGATACTAATATTAATATAATGTTAGTAAATTGTTATTAATACTGTACATTTATTAACATTTTCCATGAAGTCCACTAAAAAACTGTAACAAAATAATTTCAAATGAGAACCCAAAAAAAAAGCCCTTCACTGTGCTACCTACATGGACCAGGAAGTATTGCTGGTGAGGAACTGAGATCTTCTCTCAGGATCTTCTGCATCACATTGAAGGAGACAATACGAACTGATACATTTTTCACGTGGCTGTGATTCCAAGACAGGAAAGTGCAAAAATCTCATTAACACCAGCAATTCTACTGGAAAGAAATGCATTTACATTCCACATATATAATATGTGTAGTATAACACAGTGTAAACCAATTACTGTAAACAAGATTAGTAATGCAATTCGGTCTCATTAGATGATGCTAGATGCCATGTTCCTTGTACTTATTACAACGCTACAGGCCACACAAGCTAGCGGTGCTGAGGTTACACTATATTCTTGCAGCAAAGAAGTCAGTGAACTTGAAGTACACAGCTGTAGGCCATCGGTGTGGAAGGACTTCGCTGATGCAGCCATCCTGAATCAGAACATTACAAACAATGGGGTTTGCGTTCCAGAACTGCAGGCAGAATCAGGATGCTAAGCCAGAAAGATTATACCTGTTTCTCACTTGCATAAGAGTCTTGATATGCATGGGTTTAACTGAGATCTCTGGAAGCTCTTTTGTGCAGCAAAAAAAGAACCATACCTCTCTGTTTGTGCACAGGGAAATCAAACTGCTGAAGCCTCTGTGTCTGAAATTAAATGAATGTGGAAAGAAAAGCAGAAGAAACTTACAGATTCTCCTGTGGAACCTGAATGATGATGATTGCCACTGTCTCTCTGCAATCCCCTCAGAATTTTGCTTTATGGAAGTATTTTTCTCAAAGGATTTTACTTGTTTCATACTTTAAGGCCTGAAAGCAAATTTCTGTGTTCTAGATGCTTAAAGCTAGTAGGCTTCTCAGATAGTGTCCTCAGTGATACAAAGGCAGCACTGAAACTTCTTGTCTTGTTCTCTTGAGATCAATTTGAAAAAGCCATACAAGGAAGGGAATGTAAACAAACACTGTATTTGGAGAATTTAATAAGACATTTGAATTCAGGTTTCTATTTAGTATGGAAGAAACATTTTTTTTAAACTAATATTTACTACAGATGGAAATAATGGTTTAGGAAATAAATTTAAATAAAAAATAAAAAATCAATTTATAAAGGCAAGTGGTAGGCACACAGATTAATTGGTATACCACTTTAAAAATACATATATACTGGAAAGAAAGTACATGTTCTGTATTCCGGGAGGACATCAGGGGGTTTTTGTGTTGCAATACCTGTAGAGGACCTTCTCAAGCTCCTTTTCTCCTCCCAGTCAGCCTGTAAAATATAAGCATATCTGCAACCATTTCACACTTTACTTGGTATTTATGGCTCTGAAATTAAGCTGTCTTTGTCTTTTGGATTTTAGGAAATTGGCTTGGACTCCCTTTCAGTCTTCTGCCAGCTGTGGGTTTGTACCCCATTTCCTAAGCCGTGTTATTTTCTTGTACTGACCCCAGTGTCTCAAGTCTTACCTAGCAAGACAGGTCCATTGTGGGCATTCAACCATTCATCTGTTAGGGAAACACAGACCCAGTGCTGAATAGGGGAGAGGACCTGGTGACAAATGGCACGGAGAAGACAGATACTCAACACCTTCCTTCCATCAGCCTTTACCTGTAAAACCAGCCCTCAGGAATCCCAGGCCCCTGAGACCAGAGGGAGAAGCTGAAGCACGTAAGACTTGCCATTGATGGAAGAGGAGCAGGTGAGGGACCACTCAGACGAACTGGACAGACATAAGTCCACGAGGCCTGGTGGGCTGTGCCCACAAGTGCTGAGGCAGCCGTCTGATATTGCAAGGTCTCTGTTAATTATCTTTGAAAGGTTGTGGCAATTAGCAGTGGTTCTTGAAAACTGGAAGAAAGCAAACATCACTGTTTTCAAGAAGAGCAAGAATGTAGATCTGAAGAACTACAGGATGGTCAGCCTCACCTCAGTCCTTGGAATGTGATCATGAGAAAATCCTCCTGGAAAGCATTTGCAAACATATGGAGGACAGCAAGGTTATTGGGAGCCTTCAACAAAGGGGAAACCATACTTGAATAACCTTACAGCCTTCTGCAATTAGGTGACTGGCTTGGTGGACAAAGGGAGAGCAGTGCCTGTTGTTTACCTCGACTTTAAAAAAGCCTTTGGCACTGTCTCCCATGACATCATCATAGACAAACTGACAAAATACAGTTTAGAAAAGTGACAGTGGGGCTGATTGTGTGAATGACCAGGCTGACAGGGTTTGTGATCAGTGGGACAAGATCCAGTCAGAGGCCAGTAACTAGAGGTGTAGAGGTAACTACCCCAGGATCAAGAGTGGGTCCTATCCTGTTCAACGTCTTCATTGCTGACCTGAATGATGGGACAGAGCACACCCTCAGCAAGCTTGCTGGTGACAAAAAGCTGTAAGCATCACACAGTATTGATACTGACACAAGGGATGAGTATCAAAACATATATCCAAACCCTGACTTTTTGCACCTGACGTAATTTATGTAGTCTTTTTGGGTAACTTTATGGAGTGTTTTGCTCTGGAGCCACAAGTTGGTAGTCCTCATCAGCATCTCTTCTGTGCATTTTCACAGTGTGACAGTGAGCCCCTATGTGCCTTGGGATGTCTTGTCCTTGGGCTCTGGAGGTCTCTAGGCTCAGCCGACGTTGTCCTGCTTATGCAGTGTGCTGTTTGATCCTAGAAATTTCTATCCAGCATTCAAAGAATTAGGGCACCCACACTTTAATGGAAATTTTCTTTATATTGAACAATGCAAGTTTTTTTTTTTGTTTTGTTTTTCCATCAGTGAGGCCTTGCTGGAGCCTGACCAGCCAATTTGGCAGCTGTTTTCCACTTAATGTCATCTTTAAAATGAACGAACTACACTGCTTACCTCCCAGGAATACTGAGTATGTATTCTGCTGTCCTTTTCCTTTACTTGCATGGCTGCATCAGAGACACGTATCACAGAAAAGAGAGATGTTAAGAGACCGACTGCTAAAAGAAACAGGGATTATCTTCGTATGTCCCTCAGATTTCACTAGTGAACTATTTGATCTTTGTTCACCAGTAAGAACTCATCAATAAAATACCTGAAACCACAGAATCTGGCTTGAATGAAATGTTAGAGGACTTTTCAGTCACTGGCACCATTTATTTCATGGTGTTGAAAGCTGGTGATGATCTATCTGGTACCTCCTCCTGTTGAACCCTTGGTACTTTTGTTTTTGCATGGGGCTCTCAAAAGAAATGGAGGAGTCCAGAGGAGAGGACTGGTTTAAGTCCTTCACTCCTTTAAAGCTTCCTGCATCATCTCACATTCCCTCAGAATCTTTCTTGTGGTTCACAGGAAGAGTGAGGTCATTTCTTCTTACCTCCTTCCCCCAGGTCAAAGTCAACCTGAACAGCCATTTAACCGGCCTCAGAGATGGCAGCCCTTCATCCATCATGGGCTGTCAGTTCTTCCTATCAGCAGCTTAAGGATGTGCTGGAGGACTTGATGATATTTTTCTGCTTTCTGTCTTTTACTGCATATATCATCTACCATCTTGAGGCCTTCTTATATTCAGTGCTTGATCTTAGACAGCCACGCTTGTTTGATTGTCTTCAGCATCCAGCTACTTTCCAAGCCCCGGCCAGTTTTCAGGAGCCAGGTGGGTAAGCCTTAGCTAAAGACCGGACACTCATACTCAGCCACATGTTCACTGCCCCTCCACAGGGGTAAGAATGTAAGGTGAAAAAACTGGTGGGCTGAGGTAAAGACAGGGAGATTGCTAATCAGTTACCATCATGGGCAAAACAGAGTCTACCTAGGGAAAAGTAATTTAATTTATCAACAAAATAAGTAGAGGTAGTGAGAAACAAAGACAAAATTAGAACATCACCTCCTCCCTTTTTCCCATGTTTAGCTACATTCCAACTACGTCGACAAACCCCGAGAGGCTCGGGTTGAGCGGAAGCTGTGGTCAGCCCGTATCAGCTCCCCTCTGCTGCTCCCTTCTCCTCTCACTTTTCCCCTGCTCAAGAGTGGATCCTCTCCGCGCGCTGCTGGGGTGGGGATGTTCCAGCACCATGCAGCACCTCCTTCTCCTCATACTTCTCTGAATATGGTCTTTGCACTTTTGTTTCTGTTTTCTGTTGCTTATTTTTTTCATTCCTGCTCTTTCTGTGTTTTCCCAGAGGCCCCGCCACCTTGGCTGCTGGGCCCAGCCGTGCCCTGCGGTGGGGCCACTGGAGCCGTCTGGAACCAGCTGTGTCTGGCATGGGGCAGCCCCAGCCTCGCCTCACAGGGCAGCGGGCAGCCCCACTGCAGGCACCATGACGCTTGCAGCTGGTAGAAGGAGACATCAATTTTATCAGAAAAAAAAAGCTGTTGCTTTGGCCAAGAGAGCAAAGGTTTAATTCTGTTTCTGTGGTGATTGTTCCCTTGTTTTGAATAACATTTTGAAGGGACGAGACTGTTTTGAACTTGCATGCGGGTTGTTTTTATGAATTTCTGAGTTCAAATCCAGGTGATCATATCTCTTTGAACATATTGGCAAGGCTGCAAGAAGATCGCTTTCTGTCTTTCAACTGAGGGCACTTATTTTCCCATAGCTGGCAGGCTGGCCTGCTGTTAGCACCTTCAGTTTGTGGTTGATGTTGCCACTTAATTAGCCCACAGCTCCTGCATATTCAACAGGATCCTGGCAACAACTGCAGCCGATTTCTGTTGGCAAGAGAGCTCGTTGATACCTTATTTTGATGTGTGGGTGATGTGAGAATTGTTCTGAGAGGAAATTTTCAGTGTTCCTGTGGTGCTTTCATCCTTTGATAACCCTGCTTCTCTGAGTAACATTAACCATTTGTCTCTTTTCTCCCTGTTCAGTGTGCAAAACTAGGGGCAGTTGCATGTGGGATAACTTACCTTCTGCTGAGCATGTTCAGCAATTCTTACGCAACAATCCTTTTCAGATACCTTGTCAGGTATTTCACCTTGGTTCCCTGGTGTTCATGGTCCAGTCTGAAAGCTGCTTTTTAAAAAATTATTGTTGTCTTGAAAGCAACAGTACAGTTTTAGGAAGTAGAGATTAAGGAATCTGCAGCTCAGGGTCGGTAGTGTCTGATGGAATTATGCCTTCACATTGACATCTTGGAACTCTGTGCAATTAATAATGCATGCACCTTTGAGAGCTGCAGTCATAATTTTTCCACCACATGTTATGCAAACAATGAAAAGAAATAATTTCCTTTGTCTGAAAGCAATGGAGCTCAACAGATGACATCATCTGTGGAGTTGACATTTCAGTAATTCATCCGTGTGACTCTTTGAGATCCCTTTTGGACAATTTCAGTAGGTCTGGTTGATGATAAGTGAGAAATAAGGCTTGAGCAGTTAGGAGATAACTTCCATGAGCCCTTAGAGGGTGTGCTTGGTATCAGCCCCTTCCAGAAAAGCTTAAAGCTTAAAGAAATGACTTTAGGTAGCAGTGCTCTTCAGTGTTTGCATCCCAGACATCTGTTGTCTGATCACTTTGAGTTCCTTCCAGACACTCACTGAACATTATTCTGTTCCCAGGCAGTCTCCCAGAGCTTGGGAGGATAGGTTGTAATCACTCATTGCATAAAAGTATTTCTGTGATCTTGCCTAAAAAGGTCAATGGCAGAGTATCTGCTTGAACTGAAAATGATGTGAAGATGGTTTCCTGAAAAAAGAAAGGTTTCACAAAATTCACAAGTGTATTTGTATGGCCCCTCACCCTGGCTTACTCCTCCCTTTCACTCTCTTTCTAAAGGCAGAATTGTATCTAAGAGACTTGAATGGTGGCTACTACACTCTCCCTATAAACAATGAAGAAGAACAGAGAAGAACTTAACCCCTCAAAAAAAGAGATATGTTGACCATGCATACCAGTGGATACTTGTTACTGGTCTGTTATCTTCCTTTGAAGTGATACAGCCTGATACTATAAATCTGAAAGGAAGCTGTGACAGCAATTATTGCTTCCAAGTAGTTTCAGTAGGACCCTTTCAGCTTCAGTAATAACCAGGCTACAGCCAATTTGTCGAGGCAGAAAGTATTTAACAGAACCTATGTAACAGTCAGGTGACTAAAGCAATAATTACCCATGGAAGGAAGCCTCTCAGTCAGCCATTCCCTAGATTAGTTGCCCACTCTTACCTTGTGTGTTTGGGAACTGCAGATTGTTCTCTTGCAGACTGGTTCCTTCTGCAACTGATGGGAATGACAAATCACACCTAGTGCTTCTTTATGCATTCTGTGTACGGCAAAGCTAAAATCTAGAGCTGATCAATTTACAGTCAAAAAGAGCTATCCATTTACTCAACTGTAAGCTTGGTTCTGATCATGTTAAATGACTAGGCATAACCTGTAACAATCTAACCACAAAATTCAAGCTACAGGAGAAAGAATGTTATGCAAACTTCATATCATATTATAATAGGCAAAAATAATGTTCATCTGTTTCTACTTTATGTATGAATGATTTTTCTCCAAGCTTTTTAAAAGAAAAGAGGTGTATGCCACTAACATGAATTTTTGGGCTTACACTTCCATCCTATTAAAATGCAAATCAATGAGTTTCACTTCAGGAAAAAAAAAAAAAAAGACAATTTGCTGCTAAATCCCACAAAATCCCATTGGAAAGTACTTTTACTGATTAAACTTGTGTGTTTGGATGGTAAGTGGAGTAAATTCTTGCTTTTTCTGACAAATACAGACTTAGCAACCAAAAGCATGCATGTGGCTAGAAAGTATATATTTTTTGTTCTATAACCACACAGTGCTACCCCAATTGATAATAAAAATTATATTTTTATATATGTATATATATATTTTTTTTTTTTTTTTCCTGTCACACCTATGTTCTTACAGTATTCTGGGACAGGCAGTTTTGGTTTTTAATTCTCACCTCCAGCATCCTTATCACTAAGGTGATGCTTGTATCACTTTGCATTTTGCTAACAGCTTTAGTGGCAGTTGTTTGTATTTTCATGCACTGATTCGCATTCAGCATCGCATCAACTACTCTTGTCATGTGCCTAAGGATCTCCAGATTCTGGATCTCTGTTTCTTAATCTGCCCACCCTGGGGTGAACAGGAGGCTGGGAGGAGATGCACTTGGTACAACTGACCCTAACTGACTGAGGAGATAGTCGTATGAGCTCAACATCCCCTAATCTTTCAGCTAGGGGAGTGCTGATGTATGGGTTTTTCTCTCGTGGAATGCTAACACTGGGCTACTTTAGTAGCCTCAGAGCTGATGGCTGCCTATCTGACCCAAATTACAGGAATCTATCTGTGTGTGTGATATTCTGCTTGGCTTCCTTTAACCAAAGAAGACCAAATATCCTTACATTAAAAAGCAAAACAAAGCAATACAAAACCAAACTAGTTTTAGTAGAATGAAAGCTAGGATTTTGAACTTATTTATTAAAAATAAGAGCTTAACACGATGTCAAACAACATAGGGGAAAGATGGCTAGACACAGTCCTCTCCCACACACCATGTCCTTGCAGGTGTTTTTTTTTTGTCTCTCACTGGTTTTCTGAAGTGTAGTGAATTTGCATCTTCTTTGATCCTAAGTTTTCCCAGGTTCTCTGCTGTGTTCTTTCAGTTGCTCTGCTTAAGTTGCAGTCTGCTAGTCCCCTGCTAGCCTATTGCCTACCATCTGGGTTGTTCTCTGCATCTTTCTCTCTCTCTCNGAGCAATGTGTTTCTGGATCCTTCTTTCTTTTTTTTTTTTTTTTTTAAACCTGAGGCCACTCTGTGGCTCCTAATGGAAATGAATAGTATCTTCCCTTTTTGTAGTGGTAATCGGTGTTCATATGGGAACTTCATACTACCTTAATACACAAGCCAGTGTAATGTGCAGCCCAAATACAAGACAGTCCAGGAGAGCCCTAGAAGTTTTAGGTTCCTGGTCACATCTGCAGTATTTGTAACTTGATCCATCTCCTCACTTGTAGTTAATCCCTCTTTTTTCCTCAGCGTTTTAAAATTTTGTATAAGGTCCAACTCAGTTTGAGTTTTGGCAAGTTTTCTTTCATCTTTCTGCTCTGCATTTATTTCTCCCAGTACCTTCTTTCAGCTGGTGATTGCCAGACTTTTTCTGCCACATTAATTAAGGAAATTTCAAAACTCCCATCTTTGATGTTTCCAGTTCTTTAACTGTTTCCTTTAATTTTGGGCTTTTTCCTTCCAAAAGGGAAAATCTTCATTAACAATTGTCTATGCTCTGTTTAAGTTATTGTGCTTGTTCCTTTCACAGTTAATCTTTGTGACTAGTGTTTCTAAAATGTCCTTGACTTTTATCAAACTAAAATATAAGGTATCATCATCCTTTCTAGGCTCAGTGTATATTTGATGAAAAAAAAAAAAAAAAAAAAAAAAAAAAAAAAGAAATGTTACAATGAGGAATAAAGACATTTTATTAGTATCAAATGTATGAGGCCTCCAGTTCTGTGTGGTAGGTCAATCTTATTGTTGTGGGATTGCCAACAGAACTTGCTTCTCTAATTGTGTTAGCGATGTCTCTCCACATTCAGTCTCAGTCCCCAGATCTTCCACTTTATGGACTAGTCTCCATCTTTTCAGTAACAATAAATCGGCTTTGTGTAACTGGGCAGCTCTGGCATTTCACTGTGTTGTTTCATTTCTTTTTCCAAATGCAAAGAATGTAGTACATGCAATTTTTGTAAAAAACTGTAATAAATGGAGACCATTTATGATCCCTGGCAAATAAGCCCTTCAGTGCTGTTTGTTTAATAGCTTCGCTCTGAACTAAGTATCTGCATGTACCTACTGGGCATGCAGCAATAGTGGAGTCTGAAAAATAGCCAAATAACACATTTGCCAAGCCAGCAGGAAGTGCACTCTGCTCTAAAGGTAGAAGCCAGCTAAGCTGTTGTAATGAAAAGCAAGAGTCAATGTTAGGAGAGGAACATGGTGATCACATTGTTTGTAAATCTGTGGGTTTTGGTGTGCATCACAGAAACAAGAAAGGAACAAAGGAGGTGGCAACTGTTCTACATGAAGCAATGGAAATGCAGCTCCTGTTTTTTTGCTTTTTCATCTGAATGAAGAGAGATTTGGATATGAAAGAACAAAGAAGAAAGAAGCAGTTAGTAAAATGGAACTGTGGAACAGTAAATCATTAATTTTATTTTTTTGTTAGTATTCATGTTCTGCATTTTGAAGGCAAAAAGGAATGAAGATGACTCACTGTGTCAGTGTCTGTCACTCTTTTCTCTGGTTTCAACCTCCTTCTTAGTTATTTTCCTAGCTTCCACCTACTTTTCTGCGCTGGTGTTTATTAAGTTCTGAGACTTCCATATACAACTACTAAAAGCTGCTTCCTCTGTACATAGTAGTAAACAGAGAAGACATTTTCCTTGATTGTGTCACTGTCTTGTTACACAGATTCTCATTCCAGGTTACAGAATGCTGTTTCACAGGCTATTGTTCAGAGTAAAGGCAGAATAGTATGGAAAAAGAGAGGAAAACAAGAAAAATAAATCAATTTATAGAACATATTCCAAAGTGAACATAAGTTCATTGTAAGGCACAATATTCTTATCAACCTGAAACAGCAGGAATATCTGGGCTTTTCACATGGTACTAAATTGTTTGCCATTTGTAAACTCATGTGTACTCAATGCCTTGAAAACAAAGCTATTGATTTTGTTTTGTAATCAGATTGTGAAAATGGTGAAAACTGTTCATCCATACTGCAAAACTGCTGTCTGTCTTCTGGTAGTTTTCTGTTGTTGAGTAGAAATAGCAGAATATTGTTGAATCTTGTGCTGCGGAAAAGCATCAGGCTGGAGGAGGGGGGGTTTGGGTGAAGGTGTGTGTAATTGAAAGAGATAGCTCATCATCAGGCATTGTGTGTTTTGTAGTTTTTACAGGAAAGAGTTTGTAGAGTTCTTGCAGAAAAGGACTTGGCACTCCCTGTGCACCAAGTTGATGAGATGAGCCAGCAATATGCTCTTTTGGCAAAGGAGGTTAATGGCATCCTGGGCTGCATTAGAGGAGCTTTGCCAGCGGCTGGAGGGAAACGATCCTTTCACTCAGCACTGGTGAGGCCACAGCTGGAGCAGTGGGTCCAGTTCTGGGCTTCCCAGTACCATAGACATACTGGAGAAAGTCCAACAAGGGGCCACAAAGATGATGAAGGGACTGGAGCACCTCTCACATGAGGAAAGGCTGCGAGAGCTGGCACTGTTCAGCCTGGGAAGAGAAGGCTCAGAGAGGTATCACCCCGATGTCTATAAATTAGCTGCACAGAAGGCAGAGCCAGGCTCTTTTCAGTGGTGCCCAGTGCCGTGACAAGAGGCAGTGGGCACAAACTGAAACATGGGAGTTTCTGTGTCAACATCAGTAAATGGCTACTCTGCCTTTCTTGAGTATTGTGAATTCCAAATAAAATCTGTAAAAGCAGTAGACAAGTACACTGAATGCATTCAACTCAAGGCATGTATAAGAACATGGACCAGGTGCATCTTTTGACAAGTACATGAGCAGCAGCATGAGGGAAGACAGAACTGAGAGCTACTGCAAATATGTCCCATATAAGCCAATATCCCTCCCTAACAGTGAGGAGGCAGAACAGCGGACGTTCACAGCTCTGAAGAAACATTTATTGTCATAAATCTCTAAGGACAGCAATTGTCAAAATGGGAGTTTTCATAATTAGGCAGCTGAATCCAGCTGCTTACCTCACTCCTTTGCTAAGGGTTTTTGTTTCCTCGGGAGGGATGACAAAATAGGTCATGGGTCCTCTTCTAAGTTGTGCCAAGTTAAATCACCATTAAACTCAATCTATGTTAATATGATGAATTACAGATATATTTCCTATTCTGTTACATTTGCCACAGGGGCAGCAACATCTCTCTGAAAAAATGCCGACAGCAGTGGATGGCAGCCTGTCATTGTCTCATCAAAAATTGATAAAGGTTTTGAATTTTTACACATTGTTTTTGGAACTCAGAATTTTGCCACATTATGTTAGAATAAGAAAATTAAATATGTTTTGGAGGTGTATGCATTCATGGCCTTCTCCAGACAGCATGTTTAACATTTTTTTGTGATCTGCCCACTGTAGGTACACCTATGATTACTACTGACATCTTGTGACCTTGGGATTCAGATGTGCTCTCAATAATAATAACCCCAATAACCCCTGCCTATGTGTCAGGCAACTCTCCTTGTTACCGTGTTCCTAACACTGCAGACCACCATGATACCAGTTCTCCACCTCATCCTGCAGCCTATATATACCACACTGTTAGCTGTAGGAGTCTGAAGGATTTTTGGGAAGTGAGGGCATTTGTAGAAAGGCATGGTGTCCCTGATACTCCACACATCTCAGGTGAGGAACAGGGGATTGTTACATAGTTACCCTGAAAACCTTTTTTGTCTTAAAGGAGGCTGGGCTAGAAAAATTATCTATTTACAATATTTTTCTTAAAAAAAAAAAAAAAAAAAAAAAAAAAAAGACAAAACAGACAATCTGGTTGCAAATGTATTTAAACAACGTACCAGCTGGCATAAGAAATTTCAAAGTACTGAAAATTTATAAAGAAATTTTCTTCTTATCTCTCCCATCTTCATGTGAAGGTCTTTAACTTTCTTAGACTTCTAACAAAATGGATCCCTTCTGAATACTGAATACCTCAGGTTACTTTCACTAAGGAAGGCCTATTTAGTTGGAGCATTTTAGCTGTTACACTCATTTTTATTTCAGAAGACCTCTAAGTGTTCTATATAAACACAATAATTCTTCCTTGTGTGTATGCATCCTTATGCAGGAAATAGTCTATCATTAATTTCTTTGATAGGCATTCGCCTGTGTATTAGATAAGGTGTTATCTCTTCTGGTTCAGACAGAAGATGTACCACTCAGCTTTAACCCCTTCCTTTCATGTAACTCAGTATTTATGAGTCAGCATGATGTGTTTCACGCTGAATCTTATTTTAGATATCCAGCAGTACATAAAATAGATACAAAAATCTCTTGGGTCAAATTCTTGTAGGTATGAGCTAATGACTGTTGGGCAAGAAACAGAACAACAGAAGTTCACAGGCTTGGACTGAAAACTGGTTGAGGGTAACCTTTCTCTAATGTGCTGCAGTGTATTCGTTTAGCACAACATAACTATAATACTACATTTTATTAGCTTTGCACAGTGGTCAGTACATGTGACGTCATCATCACCACTCTGAAATGAGGAAGTGCTCTGTTTTACAGGGAGACAAGCTGATTTCTGCAGTTAGTTGATAGTCTGTACTAGGTGAGAACATAAGCCTGTTCTCCAGATTTCACTCTACGTGACCTCAGGACAGTGTATTTTTCAGCTTGTTCATGGCGAAGGCATTGTATCCCATTAAAAAGAGATAACTAAATAGTAAAACCCATTAGATGAACTTGCCTGAACTGCAATTGCAAACAAACAACAACAAAAAAAAAAAGTAAAACATGCATTATGCTTATTTGCTTAACTGCAAGGCAAGAGGAAGTTTAAAAGATAAGGATCTTGACTGACCAAGGACAAACCTTCATTAAAATGGTAAGGGAGCTCCTCGCTACCCTTGAATCTTTCAGATTTGCTGATTTTAAAGGTCTTAATTAATCCTCTGTGGCTCAATGAGCCATTCTCAACCAGAAAAGAATGGCAGAATCATGGGAAACACTGAAGCAGGAGTTTTCCACTGCCAGTCACTTCAGACAATGCAGGAGGGGCGTGGATGCCTGTTGTCTGGTGAGCTGGCTCCATCAGGGTCTGGGCCCAGGCAGGTGACCAGCTGAGTTCCAGCTGCAAAGCACAGCAACCCAGGAGGAGTTTTGCCCATCCCGGTCTGCTCCCAGGTCATATATGAGGGTATATGCTCCATTCTTTGTGCTTCAGTGCAGGGAACTGGATGAACTCCAAACTTCATTTCCTCTACGAGGAGAACTAACAGGGTAGCAAGTTTTGCATCCCCTGATTGGAGTTGCTAGATCAAGCAAGAAATGAAGAGTCAAGCTGTAAACGTGCATTGCACTTGGCAATTCTTTACCTCCTCTTCTGTTTTGCTATGCTCCGCCGTTCTTGTTTCATGAACGTTTTGTGATAGCGTTTCAATATCCATGACAGATGTGATAAACGCAGACTCAGGATATGACCAATAAACTCTTCAAAAAATGTAGTACAAGCAGTTACAGGAAAAATAATCTTGATTTAACTTAACTCCTTAGACCCTTTTTTAGTAACTGAATTAACATGATTTTGAGATGTTTAGCTCGCTAGCACAATTTCCATTTAAAGTCATCTATTATGTTAACATATCAATTAAACAAAACTTGGATATTATACTTCAGTTTATGTTTAGGGTTTAATATAATGACCAGTACTGGTCAGGAAGTAAGAGAGACTTCAATTCCTTTGTGTTTTATCCACTTTATTTGTGGTGGTATGTAGACAATTCTACCAGTAAGCCTTCCCATTTTAATTTCCCACTTCAGTATTTAACTAGTACTAGTACAGAAGCTAAAGCAATATTCCTTCTCCTCCATCTTAGGTGTTTTCCTTTACTGCTATTGTTTTCAGAACAAATACCATTTTTTATCTTCCTACACATTTTGAAATGTCATTAAATTCTAAGAAAATTTCTTTTATAATACGTTATCTAACAAAATGCATATGGGTTAAAATTGGAGCTGACTAGGAAAAGCATATATAAAAAAGTAAATATTAGAAAGCACAGTACCAACAGCATGGATATGTCGGGGGTGTGGCGGGGGAGCAGGGGGGAGGATGTGAAAGATTGCCAAACAATGGTCCTGGTACATTCTAACATCTACAGTGAGAATTTTTGGGATGTGTAAAATCTATCCTGATGAGAGTCAAATGAGGAAAGATTGTGGTATGCTTTGGTTTGTGTTAATTGTATTTTTCTAATAAAAAGCTCTGATCATAGGCCAAAGCCTCATTACATTATTTACGAATCTGTAGTGAAGTGACAGCGAGCAAGCTCATTTCACTAGGAACTCAATTCTAGCCTAATTCTGCCTAACTGCAGCTCTGATTTAGGCTAGGCAGTAAGGGATGTTAATAAATGGTTTGGCATATATGTGTGAACTTTTCCTACCAGGTAAGTATCTGCACTCATTTTTGTCAAGTATAAAGGGCATTTAAAGAGCGTGGTTACTGTATGTCAAACATATCTGCATAGTTTCTGAATAGTGAATTATATTAAATTAGATTTCCGGTGTTGCTATGACCCTGACATTTTCAGGCAATTTAAGTATTACAGTTTGTCAGTATATCAATGTATTTTTATAACTGGAAGGAAACTCAGATACATGTGAATTACGAATTTGAAGACTCTAATCTGCTAATAACTAGTATCTATCCTCAGACTTAGCAGAATAAAACATGGTTTCTTTTTCTTTTTCTTTTTATTTATTTGCACCAGTAGCCCTTTTTCCTAAATATGCCTAGGAAGACATTAGCTTTCCATATAGATAGCATATTTGTTGAGGTAGCACTCCAAAGGCAAGCAACTCTTTGACCAAGGTGTTTGTGATGCAGTCATGATTACAGAACCAAGAAGAGGCCTGTCGGAATTTTAACATTAGGAATCGATTACATTCAAAATAACAAATATCAATGTAAGAGACATGGTTAGGAGCTCTGCTCAGTCTCTGTGTTTGTTTTAGGGGGAAGGAAATCATGTTACTAAAGTTTTCATTGATAATAGTGCTTGAGGTAATGTGCAGATAAAGGTTTATTCCCAGGCCAAGCATTAATTTTCTGTTCATTGTGCAAAATGGACCGTAGGTTACCATAGTGAATTTTCTCCACTTGATATTCAGAGTCTTGAATGAACTTAACAAGGAACAGTGGCTGTCATAAATGTTAAAGCTATGTTGTGTCTGACCTTTGCTTTTATTGGTTCCTTTTGTTTTCTTTTTTTTTTTTTTTTTTTTTTTTTTTTATTTGTTTACTTTTACTCTCCCAAGAATGAGGGCTTTTATTAAACAGCTCACATGGTGTAACTGGAAAGATCATGATTAATCTTTGGTGAAGCTTCATACAAGTTTAAGAGAGAAGAAGAGATCTAAAAAAATTGATTTATGCAGCCAATATTAAAATGTTATTCACTTTTTCATTTTTGTTTTAGGCAATGTTGTGGGTCCTATGTCACTTCCAGCTCAAAAGTGTGTAACTTTATGTCTTTGTTCATATTAAATTTGCAACAGATCGTGCATCCCATTAATTTGAAAGTGAATTTATTTATAAAAGGCTAACAAGCATCTCTTACAAAAAGTAAAAACTGATACTTAATAGGACAGTGCATAGTCAAAGATTACCTGGAGTTGTCATGATCGTGGCATCAGAAGCAGACTGCTGTCGAGTGTGACGCTTGGCAGCCCACCACACTTTGTTCCTTGCTGAAGTGACTGGCAGAGGAGAGATGGTCCCTAATCCATATCAGTAGTCTGCATGGGCTAAATCAAGTCAAATAATATTGTTCTCTTAAGATCTGAAGCCCAACTGTGAGGAGAGGAATGCTCCCCTCCAGACCCTTAAAGAGGCTTTTGTCTCTTCTGATGTCCAGGGAGCCTCAGTGCAGTGCTCTGAAATGTGCTTTCTTACAAAGCAAGGATAGAGCCTTCCCTGGAATAAAAAAAAAAAAAAAAAAAATGGGGTGAGAGATTTCTCTGTTAGATCTACCTCACCCAGCATGTCAGAGATCTACTTTAGTGGTTGCCGTGTTCTAACGTAGCATTTTGCGTTCTAGTAAAACCTAGTTTTTAAAACCATTCAGTCTTTGACAAATCTGTTTTTCATTTAAAGAAAAGGGCAGGCTTCAATGCACTGGGGAGAACAAGAAGCCATCACCAATGAAACATGTTTCACTGATTGGTGAGGAAGAAGGCAAATACACAGGCTAGGGAGGCCTTCATTCTTTTTGTGATCTCTAATAAGAAGAAAAGAGATAGGGAAGATTCTTTCAGAAAAAAATCTATTAATTTGACAAATTTTTGACCCCACTTAGACTTATGGCACAATTCCACAGTTTAATTTTTAGTTGTGTCAAAAGCACAGCCTCTAGCTTGCTTTCATCCTGGCACTGATTTATGTAATTTCATGTCCTTTTGATCCTGTACTGTAAGAAACTGTGGAAACTCTTTCTTTATTTATCTGCACATTACTCTAACTCTCCTTGATGGTAGGTTTTCCTGAGTAAAGATTCCTGATCTCTATAGCCACTCTCTGTTCAGAAACTTAGGTGTACCATGTTCCCTATACACCTTATAGTTTTTCCATATTGTAAAATTCTATTATATCTCTTCTCAGAATTTTGGCTTTGCTGCCCTGAGGAACATGTGCGTACGTGGAAAAGCACAGATCCTAATAATAAATAATAAAACCTAATAAAAAATAATAAAACCTAATAAGGTATTTTGAAGACTTTCTAGGGGCTCTCAATTTTAAGAAAGATCATTATTTATTCCCAGCTTTTACTGTTTCTATTTTAACCATTCTCTTTATTTATTGAAGGCCTTCCATGCTGTCCCCTGTTGACTGAGTTACTTTAGAGTCTGTTAGTGCAGAAACTTGTTAAAAGCCTTTTGGAAATCAACGACTATGTTCCAAAGCATCCTTTTTCATATGTTGTGTTCCTCCTGTGAGTTACAGTCTCCTTTTTCAGAAACCATCTAGACTGTTCCCCAGTACAGTATGTTCGCAAATGTATCTGCTGGTGCTGTTTTTTTAAGGTGGTTGTTAATGGTTTCTCTAGAATGGAACTGGGACTTACTGCCTGTCCTGGGTTAATTAAAGATTGCCCTGCAGCAGTGCCTAGTCCTCTCCCCCACCCGTCCCCACAGGAAAGCCAGGCAGAGGAGTGAGAAAGAAGGAGGCTCTCTGCTGAGGTAAGAGTGTTTTACTTAAAATGGTAAAGGAAGGTGAGATAGTACAGTATTAATGGAATTGAGACCAATAGACCAATAACTGACAAAATGGAAAATACATATATAAGGAAAAGGGAGTCTCCTGACCATATTGTCCACGATGCCGATCGGAGACAAAAGGGCAGAACTCCCGGAACCCAGAAACCACGTGGGAAGGGACAGGAGCACTTTGGGGGCTGTGGTTCTCCCTCAGCAGCCCTCCCACCTGTGTCAGCTTATTACATGGTGTCAAGAAACTGAATACTTATGGAAAACTATGACACTGACCTATAGTTTTAGGTGTATTCTTGCATTCCCCTGCCTTGTTCCCCTTCTCAAATCATAAAAACCAACAAAAATCAGACCAACCAGCCAACCAGCCAAGCAAACAAAAATCCAACAACCAATTAAAAAAAAAAAAAAAAAAAAAAGCAAAACCAAAAGTCTACATTTCCTGTGATTTGGATGACGTTTGAAGTGATGGCCAGAGAAAATAGCTCAGTAATTCCGTTTAGCTTTAGAACTTTTGGTCAAACACTATTTGCTCTTTCTTTTTTGAAACTGTTCAACTTTGGTAATTTATTTTAAAACATTTTCTAGTGATGTTTCAATTTGAGGCAGATCTCTGATGCATTCCTACTAAAAAGGGTTTCTGGCATGGGAACCTCCCAGAAATCCTTTACATTAGGTTTTTATTTGGAGAGTTCATTTATGTTTTCTGCTAGAACCTTCACTCTTTGAACACTCTTCTTATACTTTCATGGTGTATTAGTCCTAACTTTCTGGTAGGCTTCCTGCTCCTGTTGGGTTTTTAAAAGCATTTAATGCTCATCATTATGCTTTTAAAAAGTTGTTACTGAAGATCTTTTTATTTTTCTTTACCTGACCTGCTTCACTGCCAGCATTTATATTATTCTCTGTCTGCCTTCATTTGGACAGGACTTCAACTTTTAAAGGATGTCTTCTTAGCCCTTAGGATTTTTATTGATTTATTTATTTATTACCTAACTATTTAAACATTTCAGGTTTGGGTGGCGCTAGTGACTTTTTTCTTCTATTAGTTTAGTTTTTTGTGAATCTCTTGTAGCTTGTTTAAAATATTTGACGGTATGAGCTTTACCCACTTGGATGTTTATTTGAGTTTCCTTTAAAAAAAGTCCCTGTATTTTTCTATAGTTTTCCTCTGTGCAACAATTACCTCAATGACTTTTTTCCTGCTGCAGGTATCTAAACCTGACTTTATGGTCAGTGTTAGGAATGTGTCCTCTACCATGCTAAGGACCAAGCCAAGTCATGCTTCTTCCCCTGTATGTTCATCCCCATCCATCCTTCAGGTGGCTTGGGTAATGCCCTCTACCACTGTTCCTGTGTTTTCTTCTTGAGTAGTCTCCCAGGTCCCTGTCAGAATGTGTCAATGACTTTCATGATCATGGACAGTCCTGGCAGAACTTTCTTCCTTTTTTGACATAGAATGTAAATTCACAGACCTGACATTTATTACAATTATCATTTATGGACTCTTACCTGTTATTTGGGCCCAAGAATATGTACACGTGACCTGGTGTGACCAGCACCCAGTTCCAGTCCAGTGGTCCAGTCCATAAAGTCTCAGCTGCAACATTTTGTGTGGCTTGTTAATGCACTGTAACACTTGTTGTCCTGTTGTGTCACTGTTACTTGTTTAGCTGGCTAGGTATGCATGCCAATTTATTGTTGCAGGGTTTTTTTTTCAGTGCCTCTACTTTGATTCTCCTTCTTAGTAGGTCCTAAGGCAGCTCAGAATCGTGATTAATGGTACTAGATATCTTTTGAGCAGGGAAGTAGTACACTTAAAAGTAGATTTTTCAAAGCTTCCTTGTTTGCTATTCCCTATATCTTGTGTTCATCTATAAAAAATAAGCACCTGATTAAAACTAGACAAGTCCACTTTTTGCTGAAGAAGTCTTACTATACCTGTGGTGCTGTCTCTGTGTCCAAAACACTCTGAGTTGATTTTCAAAAGGCTGCAGTGCTCATTTTGCTGTCATTTCTTTTCTATTCAAAGTTATTTGGTAGAATTTCAGTATGGGGAAATAAAAGGAGACCATGAGGGTTCTTCAGTAGTAGGGTTAAAGTATGTTAGAAACCTTTCACAGAATCATGGTGCTCTTAAAAGCTGATTACAAAGATGACAAGCATACAAACTGTGTGCATTTTTCTTCTTTGTAGATACCTGGACCTGTCTACAATTTCACTGGCTGTATACAAGTCGTAGAAATCAATAAAGTGGGACCTTTCAACTTCTCTAATGCTGTGGGAAGAAATAATATTGACAGCTGCAGGTAAACTAACCTCTGTGCCTTTTCAAATCAGAAGAAACTGTGTTGATTTTTTTTTTCTTTCTTAAATAAGACAACCATTCTAGATAACTTCTACAATGGTCAGAGAAAAAAATTGATTATATATGTGGATATTGTTCTCTCTTGTTTGCTTCTTAAGCCTTTTCTTTATGGGAGATGCTTTTTTCTGAGTAGTTGAATTAAGCCTGACAGCTTATTTAGAGTGAGTTTTCAACCACTGGCTGCTGAAACATAAGACCAATGAGATCTGCTTAGTCCAATCTGTGTTTGTAACATGTACAGGGATCTAGACAAGAAGGAGAAGGCTTCTGAGCAAATTTGGTTTACTTCCTTTTTAAACTTTTAATACAGAATACTATATTATCTATTACTTTATAATCTTTAGAATTATATGCCAAGATTGATTCAAATTTGTATTGATACTTCTATTTAGTCAATTGGAGTAGAATATGGCTGATGCTGCATAGCATCAACAGTAAAGATTGCTTTAGTTGATCAGAACCAGGACATGATGGGGGCCACCCAGCTGGAAAGCAGGTCTGCAGACAAGGACCTGGGAGTCCTGGTGGACAACAAGTTGAACATGAGTCAGCAGCATGCCCTTGCTGCTAGGGCTGTTGGTACTCTTGGCTGTGCTGGGCAAAGTGTCACCAGCAGGTGGAGGGAGGTGATCCTTCTTTTCTACTCAGCTTTGGTGAGGCTACACATGGGGTGCTGCATCCAGTTCTGCCCCCCCCCAGTCCAAGAGAGGCATGGACATACTGGACGGAGTCCAGCGTAGGGACGTAGAGATGGCTGAGGAATGAAAGCACATCTGTGGGGAGAGGCTGAGAGACCTGGGACTGTTCAGGCTGGAGAAGAGGGGGCTCAGGGGAAATGTCACCAATGCCTATGACTACCAGAAGGAAGGGTGCAAAGAAGATGGAACCAGGCTCTTTTCAGTGGTGCCCGGTCCTCAGAGAAGAGATAATGGGTACAAACTGAAACACATAAAGTTTTCTCTGAACATCAGGAAGCACTGCACAGGTTGCGTGGTCCAAATGTCGGTCGTTTGTGCCTGTGAACAGGAATAGGGAAGCAGAATTCAAAGTATTCTGAGTTTCCACAGGTGGCATGGTTGTCCCATAGGAGAGGACTGCAGGAAGGCTTGGCATGCGTTCTCCTGTCTCATTCTCTGCCCTCTAACACACGGATTTTGTATCTGCCCACATCTGGCACCTTGCATCATCCCTTGCTCTTCATGTTAGTTATAACCTTCATGCATCCTGATCATCACCAATCTTTACATATAAATTTTGCTTCCCAGAAGGTGTCCTGAAAGCCCTGCAGTACGAGCCTCCTGGGAAGAGATGTTTGTCTTGAAATGGAAGGAGAAAGTGCTTGAAGAAAGCTGATAAAATAGGGTGATACATGCTGCAAATATGAGAAGCTGGTGAATGCTAGAGAGCCTGGTGTACATGGGATCTGCAGAATTCATATGGTTATGTTGATGCAATATTGCTACACTTGGAGCTGCCTGGCAGTCACAGAGTACTCTACAATGTGGCAGATAAAGCACTCCAATTTCTGCCTGTAATAACAACCCTGCGTTTGTTTCCAGTGGCACTGAGTATTTCTCTTCTTGCTGTTACCATTTTTCTTTAGTTGACCTTCTATTGTCATCACCTGTATTTAGATTTTTAGTCATTTTGATTGCCCCTGCTTTTGCAAACTGAGCCATACTCTAGTGTCAGCCATTTAACCTGATGGAGTTTTTGCTTCCTGGTGGCCCCGCAGCCTGTGTTACTTCTTTCTTGTGGTGTAGAAGTTCAGCCAAAGGGAGACATGCAGAAACATCTTAAAGTGTATGGGCTTGAGAGTAAATTTTAAGCTTATGAATTTTTAATAGGTTTGAAATTTACTCAAACGTGTTCTGCCATTTTTTTAACTAGATCTATTTGAATTTTAAAATACCAAAAGGATGTGCTAATATGTGCACAGAATATAGAACGTTTTCAAAAACAAATTTTAGATACAGTTCATTAACCTTTTCTAAACTATTGGCATCACTACTTCAGGATGTGTCAGTGCTTTTCATATAATATTATATACTTTGGAGCTTTTCTCAGGAGATCATCCAATTTAGGTTGCTGTTTAAAAAATTTATGAGAATTAGGAATGTAAAAAATGAAGCCATAACATTAATTTCACTGGCATATGTATCTGACTATCTGCAGCCTAAAACACCCCAAATACGTAGGGCAAGAATGGTGTTTGGTCCTCTAGTGTTTTGTTGTTGTTTTTGTTTTTAATGCAAATGTCATATACTGCAAAGAATTATTTTAACTTGGTGGAAGTAAATGGAGATGGGGCAACATGGCAATTTCCTTTCCTGTAATTTCAGAAGAAGGTGCTAAATTCTGCCTAAATTCAAGAAGGTGATTGATAAAGGCAGCACTGGGCTATTGGGAAAGACCAGAGACCTTAAAACTTATGATAATCCTGATCATTCTGAAAGAGGCAGGATTTCTGGGCATGTGCAGAAGCACCAAGGTTCCAAGGGTGAGGCTTTAATACAAGGTCACGGCCCAGATTCTTCTCCTAAGCACAGGTATCAGCATAGTAGCAGAGTGGCTATCACTCTAAAAATGGGTGTCAGGGAAAGAGTGGAGATGGTGCAGATCAATTTTATATGTGATAGATGAGTGAGGATTCCTTCTCAGTCTGGGGGTATTTGATTTTTTCTCAGACTTGGATTCCATCTCACTGTGGGGATGTTTGGGTTCCTGTCCACTGTTAAGAAAGGAAAGCAGCGCCTCAGGGCAGTTCTCAAAGGCAAGCAGATTTCAGTTCTGGTTCCTACTCCCTAAATTGCATAATTCATTACAATATCAAAAAGTGCTTGGAGTTCTGGAGCTGAGTTAATATTTTGGCGGAGGATGCGCTGCATTAAGAGAAGGACAAAAACTGGAAGCTTCGGTACCGTGGCATTGATCCAGGTACCCTCCTGTTGACACTGGCAGCGTCACTGCACTGCGGAGAGGAGCGCTCCTGGCACAGTTTGGTCTCCAGTGAGAGTCCGGGAAATGGATGTAAGCTTGGTGCTCTGAGAGCAGATCTGCAGCCCTAAAAGTCCTCTGAGCAGTGTGGGTTTTGCTTTCAGGAAAGGTTATCACAGAACCATGTGAATTAGTAAAGGTCAGCCTCCAATAGGTAGTGTTCCAAAATTATACTAGACTCTGTACTTATCTAAATCTAATCAAAGTGTGTTTTAAGATTCTGCCTGAACTATGCCTGTCTCAGAGCTATGAATATATAGGCCATTTTGAAAGAGATTATATAATGGCCAACAGCTGTAGAAGAGACCGTTGGAAATAACAGATCTCTGATGAGATCTGTTAAGAAATGAAATCATTTTTACTTTCCTTCTGCTGAAGAAGGATACTTGGGATGTGTTAATGCAATAAAAAAGCTTCTCTAAGTGTTTCAGAAAATGTTGCTGGAATAGATTTGCTGGAAGAATGTTTATCACTGTCAGGTGGAGTTCAGATGACAGGTATAAACGAAGCTTTGATTCCTGGTATTAAAAGCTGATGTTTACTGCAGCTCACTTCTGCTTTAGTGCCTGGGAGCTAGGACTGCTTTATATTCCTGTATTTACTGTATGCAGTAAATTCAAAGGTTCCAAGCACACACACACACATTCATAAAATCCACACATATACATACATAATAGATGTACATGTACAAACACATATACACATATCTGTCTGTGCCATTTAGTCTTTTTTAAAAAAAATCCTAACTCAAAAAAATTTGTTTGCTGCTTCCCTAAGAGGTGTCTTACCGATGAAGGTAAATGTACAAAACTGATTTGACCTGACAGGTAGGAGCTAATAGACTGAGTTCGTCACTGCCTATAGGACAGATTTGGGGATTTTTTTCTTTTAAGGTTTTATTTTTCTGTTTAATTTAACTTAAGATGTTTTTTTCCAGGCTGAAACTGAGCTTCATTTCTGCAAAGACTCCAATTGCAATTTACATTTAGGAAAGAGTCTCTTGAATGTATATTTCCCAAGTTTCATTCCATCAAGAGGATTGATGGGTTTCCTAATGTATGGCAGCTTTCTCAGGAGCTACACGATATATTTTGGTGTTCTCCACGTTTTCAGTAAGCCCTCAGTTCCACTTTATCCTCAGTTATCCACTTTCCAACACGTTCTAAATCCCCTTCCTTTAGTGAGCACTCCTCTTCTCCTCTTTCCATTCTGTAGGTTTCTGTGATATTTTTAAAAACATCCCCACAGACCCCTAACACCTTTGTGAAATTCGTTCTCCTGTGCAATTTCTCATCATGTCTCTTCCTTTATGGAACTTCCTACTTTTTAAGAATATTATCTAACTTTCATAACCCAGAGCATCTGACACCAGGTGTCTGAGGGGTTTGATTTCTATCTTCAGAATGAACAATATACTTTGGAAAGAGGAAAGTTAGGACTGCTGAAAATTATTTTTCAGCCAGTTGTGAAAGTCAAAAAGTTTCCATTCCACACCCGGAAATGGAATAGTGCTGTATTGGTGTGTACTATATTTTAGAGTTCAGAGTAAGAGTCTATAAAAGACTTGGGTGAGGTTAAAGGTTTTCTTCATATGAATTCATACAAGCTGAAGAACTCAAATTCAATCCAATGTACAAGCAGGTGGAAATCACTAAGCTCTTTTGTCTACTTATGTCTTAGTTCATGAATAAATGCAAGATACTATGGGAAGATTTGAGCTTCTTTTATATGTGAGATAGAGATTATTCAGACTTTAAGTTATATTCTTACATCTCAGCACAGGTAGTTATGTTTGTATTTTTTCATTATCACATTGGAGTTATGGGCTTAACTCTGAAACAGCAAAAAAAAAAAAAAAATAGTGTAGAAGAAAACAAAAGAATAACACTGATACTACTTAGTTTTCTTTATTTAACATTTTCAGTGTTTTCTCTGGTTAACATACCGATTAGACTAAAATGTTTCTGAGGTACAAAACTGAAGATACATCTACAGAAATATTAATTTGTATTCGTCACATATATGATGCTTGATATTATGTTAATGGCTATTCTGTGCAGTTTTAACATAGCGAGTGATAACAAGTGTTTGTTCTTCTTTATGCATTTTTCTTACCTTTTTTTCCCTCTCATGTGTTGCATTTCCTGGCTGATAACCTTTTTTGTGTGTTACTGATTGTCTCTTCTTCCCCTTCCAGTGCCTGATTTACTTTTATATACTTTCATCCTCTTTGCTTGATTTCTCCTTTGTGATTACCTGCATCTTTTATTACATTTGTTTTCAATGTTTTCCTTTCTTTGAGTTTTGCTGTCCTATGCAATTTCATTTCTGCTGGGGTATGTGAGTGAATTGTGGGTATTTTTCTGTTACCTTTTTTTCCTCCTTTGGCATTCCTCTTCAGATGATGACTGCTATAAATCCTCAAAATCACTGTAAAATTTTGTGTAAGCCTTTAGCTGAGGCTTTTGAAGAATTCTGTGGAAATTGTTTCTGATAGGTATCAGACAAACCCATGTGCTAAATATATGTAAGTGAGATAATGTGTCCTTATAAATATTGCATTTCTCTCCCTATTTCTGGAAAAGGCATCCTGTCAACAGCACACCACAGAATTAACCCCAATCCTTTTTAGGGAAACTATTTCTAAAAGCTTAACAATCATTTTTGTTGATCTTTATATTTACCTTTCTTACCTTTCTGCCACTTAAGATGTGCATTGTACCAGCAGAGGACTGATGGTTCTTAGTTCTGTCAGCAGGACTGGTTCTTAATTCTGTTAGCAGGTTTCAGTGGCAGTCACTGTTGGTGTGTCTGTAATGACAAAGTGTAATGAGATCTTGATTTTCTGTTGGAATTGCCAGGTACCTGCATGACAGCTAATAAGTCATAAATGATAGCATGCATTATTTCGTCCTGCTTCTATGAGGAATGCATTTGCAAGTATGTATGTCAATGTAGTCATGCCAAAGTATATGTCCGAAACATTGTGTTGCTGCAAATAAATGATATTTCACTTAAATGTTTTGGAAAACAGTCTGATGCAGTTACACAGAAAGGAAATTTTGTTATGAATAAGATTCACAGATTTTTTTCTAAAGGAGTAGACTTTCTGCTGTTCAGAGAAACACAGAACTGTAGAGATTGGAAGGGACCTCAGGAGATCATCTAGTCCAATCCCCTGCAAAAGCAGCTTCCCTAGCGTAGGTTGCACAGGAAAGTGTCCAGGCAGCATTTGAGAAGGAAAAGTCTCCTTCTCTCCAGAGAAGGTCTCTCCAGAGAAGGAGACTCCACAGCCTCTTTGGGCAGATGTGTTTGTTCTTCATTTTTTTATAATGCATTTGTTTTGGGTGCTAAAAGGAAGGGTTCAGTGCTGGAGAAATACTAGTTTGCATTCATATCACACCTTTGCATCTATTTTAGTGAAGTTAAATAATACTGAATATCTCCAGTTACTGGTTAATCTTACTTTATATGATTGCTGAATTTATTAATGCTATTTGTAGAGCTTTTTTCACTCCAAATATTTAACCATTGCATATAAATTGATCCCTTTGTACATCAGTAAAAGAAAGTGCTAAGCTTTATTCAAAACTTACAGTACAGAACTGAAGAAAGTATCTTATCCAAATTGTTACATAAACACTTTAGGAAGGAGAAGCATGTTTAGGAAGAGATATGTGTGTGCTAAAGACTTCTATCAAAACACCAACAAAAAAATCTGTCAGCCTTGACCTCTTTACATTGAGTGGTAGATTCGAAGCCACACAAACAACCTCAATCAGTCAATAGTCTCTGCATCCAACCACAGCCTGATCTTAAAATATGGAAATGAAAGAGGTTGCCTCTCAGTTGCCTTTTCAGTAAAACATCACAAGTGCCTACATAGGAGGTAAGAGACATCAGGATATGACAGAGGTCAGTGGGCCAGCCTGGAGTAGCTACGAAATTCTGAGAGGCATTATAGTCTAAAGGACAACGCAGTGAATGTTCTGTGCTTGGAGCTTTTCCAATAACAAAAGTGATCAGAATTGGAAGGCTACCAAGATAGTTTAAAGGCATTTTTGTAGTTTTCCAGGCTCTTTTACCCGTGGATTCTACGGTAATCTGGTAGGAGGAAAGGTGTAGGATTTGAGCTGAATATTTTTAGCCATAGCAAGTGAGAAGGACTCATTTTTGCTTTACATCAATGATCATAGTTTCAGGAACCCTACAGACTGCTGCAGCATTTGGGGTTGCTCTAGATTAATGACAGTGTTGCTTACCTTCTTCCTGAGTGCTTTGAGTATTTATACCTTCCTGGAAAATGCATCATATAAGGAAGATCTGTGCTTGAACAAATTTAGATTTTGAAATACAAAAACTTGAAAAAAGTACATCAACAAAATACATTTTTAAGATTTACGAGACTTATTTTCTGATGAATGAATGTAACTTTTTGCTGCCATGTTTCAACATGGCCTCCCGATAAAAACAAAGTAATGTTGTGAACATGAAAATATAACATTTTGTCTAAAACAAATAAAGGGATTGGGATGAGAACTTTCCATCAAAACTGGAGCACCTTCACAAAATAAAAACTAAAGTTGTTTATCAAAGATTTTTAAATTTCATTACATGTTTTTTCACAGCGTTATTAATATGATGTGTAATAGCCGTTGCAGTGCTCTTTGGGAACTTTACTTTAATGCTTAAGAAAAATTACTGTAGTGACACAAGTCATCAAGTGGTATGGTTCAGTAGTTTCCTGAAATAATCACTTGTGCTTCTAGCCAGACAGGTCTGTCAACAGTAAAACCCTCTTCTTCTACTGTATTAGAGTAGAAAAAATAATCTTGATTTTTTCCTCCTTGTCTAAAACTTGCAGATGGGTGCATGGATGGTTTGACAGAATTCTGCTTTGAAGAGATTTCTCTATATATCTAGTCTTAAATTTATTATGAGCAGTGGTTCAGAAAAGCCAAGTATATAACAGGAAGAATTGTCTAAAAACCAATTGTGTAATAAAAGAAATTATCTTGCATGTCTTCCTTAATGGACTGCAATCACACTAAGTTTTGGTGCTAGCATAGATTCCAGTCACAGAAATCTAGAGATAAAATGTTTTGTTACATACTCACAAACAATTACACTTCACAGCAGGTTTCTGTGATTTCCAAGTTATATGCAGAGTGCCTTGCCATGGGGATGCGGTTGCTCTTGGTATTGTACCAGCCTGTGCTGTGCAAAGAGAGGCATATTAGGCAGAGTAAGGAGGAATAAGAGTCATACTGAAAAGAAGAATTTGCCTAGTGAAACTCAAATCACTGTGAGACTGACTCTTTGCCTTTTGTCATCCATGAGATTCGCTTTGATATACAGGTGTCATAATTGATACAGAACTAGTAAGGAATCATAGTTTGCCTTCAACTAATAAAAGCCAGAATATTGAGAAAAGTTGAGAAGTTCAGTTTTTTACAGAAAATAAAGTAAATCACAAATAATATTCCACATTTTTGAGAAAATTTTGAACATATTTTTACAATTTAAGTTATTTCAGCTCCTCTTTGGCAGGGCACCTATTCACTTATTCACTCCAGATTTACAAAAGATTCAATAATCCAAATTTTATAACCAGATTTTTTAAAGTCCCTTATATCACTGATATTCAAAAGATGTCCATTTTAGCAATATTTATGATGACCCTGTAAATCAATGTTTTTCATATACATATGGAATTTGGTTATTAAAAGGCATTTGAAATAAAATAAATTTCCTCTAAAATTGCTCAGACATGGCAGGTTTAATTAGTACAAGAGAAGGAAATACATAGTAATTTTCTTGAAGTCACTTTTTTACACAACTTCCTATTTTGAGTTCTTGTTTAAAGAGGCCAAACCCCAGAAGGAAGGACAATATCCTGAGCAGTTTTTTTTGGTTAATGTAGACAAGCAGCGCAAGGTCAGCTTCTGGAGCACAATGGTGAATGTGATCATTGTGTGTCTGAACAGGAAAGGAGGTAAACAATTTCATTTCTGCATACACCACTAACTGTGATATTGGTTGTGCTATACTGCTGCCCACCAGAGAAGTATGTAAGAATTAGAAAGGATAAAAGGTTTATTTCAAAAATCCTCAAAGAAATTGGTGGGGGTATGCAGAAACTTACTTGAGGAATTCAGGCTCTGCATTTTTCCTAAATGCTGACTACGTTCACTGTGGTGTATATGAAAAGAGCACGTATGTTTAATAAGGAGAAACTGAGCACAGAGGAAGTTTCTTCCACTCTGCAAAGACCAGCTGAGCTAAAGAACCAATGGCTGAACGTTGTAACCAGAAACTCTGAGTTGGTAATAAAACAAACAGCTCTAACTGTAATGAGAACAAGCATTCCTAGGTCCTAAAATCAAAAATATCAAATAACCTGAGAAAATATATAATTTCAAGAAACTTGAAATACATAATTATTTCTTACTATATTGCATTCTTTTTAAAATGAGTCTGTGAATCAGATAATGTCTGCATTGGCTGATTAAGATATAAACAAGTTATTATCAACAGCTAATAAATGGACATCTCT
>VXAV01008341.1:23321-44886 GCA_013399715.1 Alectura lathami | reverse complement strand
ACCTTGCACTTGGCCTTGTTGAACCTCATCAGGTTCTGGTGGGCCCACTTTTCCAGCCTGTCCAGCTCCCTCTGGATGGCATCCCTTCCTTCAGGGGTATCAACTGCACCACTCAGCTTGGTGTCATCAGCAAACTTGCTGAGGGTGCACTCCATCCCACAGTCTAAGTCATCAATACAGATGTTGAAGAGCACCGGTCCCAAGACGGACCCCTGGGGGACACCGCTCATCACCGGCCTCCACCTGGACGTAGAGCCATTGACTACAACCCTTTGGCTGCGACCCTCCAGCCAGTTCTTTATCCAGCAAACAGTCCACCCATCAAATCCACATCTCTCCAGTTTAGAGATAAGGATATGGTGCGGGACCATGTCAAAGGCCTTGCACAAGTCCAGGTAGACAACATCCGTCGCCCTCCCTTGGTGATGTTTCCCTTTTTCCAGTCACCGAGTACCTCGCCTGACAGCCACGACTTTTCAAATATCATGGAGAGCGGCGGCAACCACATCAGCCAACTCCTTCAAGACCTGGGATGCAGGCCATCCAGCCCATATCCATGAAAATTAATAATAAATTAATTATTGAGATTAATGCTTTCAGATACCATGACTGTTTTTCTTAAACAACAACAACTTGCTTGGAAAAATGAAGATTCCTCACTGATGGAATTTGGATTTTATAGCTGTCTTCTTGTACTTTCACAACTTATGGACAAACAGGGTATATCAGCACAAGAAATGGTTGTTAGTCCAGATGATGTCTTGACATTCTGGTAGTCCAAATTATCTAATCCATTCTGAAAAGCCTCATTACTTACATCCTTAAAATTATCACATAAAGCTTTCAAGACTCTACCCCTTCCCTTTGGTTTAATGCTCATTCTTCAAATGTCCCTCATTCCTAAGGCCGACAGTTTCCTCAGAATGAATACTGGTTTGAGTTTACAGTCCACCAAAACACCCTGAAGTCTGTGCCAGGAGGAGCTGTGTTCACAGTAGAGATTTCTTCCATCCTTGTCCCCAGGCCCACTGGTGCTTATAGTTTTCTCATCCAGCCGGTTTCCTTCTCTCAGGGCACCAGCTGCAGCCTGGCTGTGGCCCCAGTTTCCCCTCAGGCCCAGGCAGTGACTGGGGGTGGTGGTGTCACCCCCTCCCCAGTGGGGCTGACAGGGCAGCCGCAGCCACTGGGCCCTGACGCAGGCAGTAAACCAGCAAAACCCTGGCCAAGGCCAGGCTGAACTGCACTGCTAGTTCAGCACACAGCCAGGGGGCTTCTGCTGGGAAGGGCTAAAGTCCTACTGAAAGGACGGCAGTCCTGTGTCACTTTCCTAAGCAATAAATGACATAATTCAGTAATTCCCCTGTCTAGGTGGGCCAATGTTTAAAGCGTAGAGTACCCAGAGGTGTTTTTGCCACAGGTTTTTCTGCCAGGACGTTGAGTTTGGTGAATAGATGTGAGCCTAATCTTAAAGACCTATGATCCATGATCTGTTGTCAGATCCCTTTTTCATGTTAATTTCATGTTTAATAGATAATTAGTAAATCAGCATATGTGATGCCAGCTACTGCAGCATGTTTCACATGAAATAAGAACATTATTTTTTCCAGTAATGATAGCTGGTTGAATTAAAAAGGTGCTTATTTACTATGAGATATTTTGTTCTTTTTTAAAGATTGCAGGTCTTCATCCTTACAGTGTTAAAAATATTTTTATGTCTGGTATACCTTTAATCTTGTGGTTAGACTCAGACTTGTTGGAAGTGCATCATGACTGGTGATATAGCAGGTAGCAAATGAAAATAAGTAACAGGCAGCTTAATGGAAATGTGATGGATGGCTTGTTTAAAGTTAAAATTGTGCAAGAAATCAAGGTCCTAGAATCAAGAGACTGACAAAAATGAGGAATTTGCATATTATATTATCCCAGCATAAAAATTACTGGATTTATTCTGGCCTCTCTTTTTTTTTTTTTTTTTTTTTTCCTTTAAGCATTATAAATGCTCCTAGTTTTGTAATTTTTAGACTGTTTCTTCAGAGATTTTTTCATAAGCACAATGTTCACATTTCACAATTTTCAAGAATCTATAATTGTTTCAGAAATAGCCAGCTATGGTAGGATGGACATAACAAAATACTTGAGGGACTGATTAGCTTGCTCTTGTTGCTTATTCAGGAATACAGGGATATTAATTTCAGGAAATAACAATAATATCTGTGCTATTCTTCATCTGTTTTGTAAGTTTACCTATTTTCTCAGTTCATATGCATGAGGCATATTTTCCTAAAATGGTCAGTGAGCATAGGAACACCTCAAAGAAGTCCACTTAGAAGGAAGCAAAGCTAAGAACACAAGATGATTTTTCGCTATCTTTTTCATCCACAGCATCCCTGACTTTCAGCTCCAGGCCCTTTCTGAAAAGAGAACTAGGGCATAGGGGAGTTGGAAGAGGTTAGACTATGACTGCATTTGATTTAACACCAGAATGTTAAGTGCAATCCCTGAGTGCTGTATTCCTGCCATTCAGCTGATCATACGTCTCCCTAGCTGGTGAAGAACGTAATAATAATTTTAAAAAAAGACTTTGAGATGCACTAACATCTATATTTAGACAAACATTTCATACTTCCATGTACTCAGCTATGAAACACAAGGTTACAGGCCTCTCAAATTCAGCTGTTTGAGCTCATCTTAAGATTACAAACAAAGTGTTGATGCTTGCAGCAAGTTACAAGATTTTTGTGTGCAGCATTGACCTGAGAGGCAGTGACAGTGTGGGATTTTAAAAAGAAAAAACAAAAAAAAAAAAAAAAAAAAAAAACCAGAAAATTGTGGCCTTGTGTGGTATCAGTGAATCAAGTTTTGCCTGATTTATTTTTGTTACACATTGTCAAAGCCTCTAACACCTTTATTACTAAATTACTTTAAACACTTCCTGGTTCTTTATTCAAATAAACGTTTTAGTTAAACTGCTGAGTCAAGGTCATTTCTTATTCATAGCAGTTGGAATGGGTTGTGAGTGCAGCTGCAGGTGTTTGCCCCACTGAGGAGCCCAGGCAAACCCTGCTCTGCTTTAGCAATAAACCAGCGAGCTGCAGGGTGCCTGGGAGCAGGGCTGGCACAGAGGCAGTCAGGCACCATTCTAGAAGCAAAACATCCAGAATAGCACTGCATGGGCTGACACCCTGACAAAAACTGGCAAATGAACCAGGGAGAAATCAACCTGCCAAGAAGCTTTTATGTTATTCTTCTCCATGGATTAGAATGTCAACCGAAAAATGAAGGTGGGCTGCATTATTTGTGCTCATAAAATTTCATTTCAAACACACTCCTGTGGCTCTATTTTAGACAGAAATTGTCACTTCCATAGTTGGAAATCATTGCCTCCAGTGCAAGAAAGCACAACTTAAAAATACCCCTCTCATTCAGTGTTTTACCCCTGACAATAGTAATGACCTGATTCAGAGGAGTAAGTTTTGTAATGGTTATCTATAGGTTTATATGTCGTTAGAGAAATTGTCTGAGAACTAGTAGTGAGTGTTTATGCCCATGTCCTCCCCCAAGTTTTACTTTGCTTTTATTGTGTTTTTTGTTTGTTTGATTGATTGTTTGTTTTTTTTTTTCCAAGCAGAAACAGAAAAATCAACCCAAAATGTCAGTAATAGCTCCCCAAAAATTTCTCCTGTGAATGTCTTGCATGACTTTGTTTGTTTGTTTGTTTGTTTGTTTGTTTGTTTAATGTAATCTACTGTTAGCTCAGAGTTTCTCAAACATTTAGTTTTTGCTTGGGGAGGAAGTGATTTATGTTTTTTTTAATTCATCATTGTAATCTCAGTAGGTGACTTGCAGTTTCAATTTGCTGTGGTAGCCTGGTGGCAAATAACAGACATGTTAGCGTGCTCTGAATGGACTAGCCCATATTCAGATCTTGGTAGCTATTTCCCTGAAGAGAAGAGAAAAGGTATGAACTCAGAGATTTCTTTGTTGTAATTCTATTGATAAAAATAGAAATGTTGTAACTCAATGTAAATAGGAATAAACAGGAAGTCACTTATTTTTTGTGTATTTCTGAGGCTCTTATCAGCAAGTCTTCAGCCTCCAAAATCTTTTATGAGTTTATTTTCAGTCTTGTAGTCTTCCATGTTTTGGATGCTTTTCTTTCATATAAAGTAGATTACTTTTAACTGCCTTTATACCCCTGTATCCTCATTTCCAACAAACACATTGTGTGTGTTTGGGTATCATGCTTTTGATTATGTCGCTCTTTAATTCAAGCTTTATCTGAACACTTGTTTACCTTGTTGTTTTATTTTTTCCAGTTCTTTTTAATGAAGAATTGTTACCGAGCCTCCATCATAACTTACTCTACTTTTTTACTCTGACAGAATGTGAACAATGGAAAGGAGCAGAGATTTCTATGTGCTAGACATTTTCCGAGTATATAATATAAAGATGGCATTCCTTAAAAAATGCAGTAAGACATAAAAGTATATTTAGGTGCCTAAACAGAAATTTATGACCAAATGTCTTTGGGTATGAGTTCCCATTTACAGCATCTAAGTAGGGTATGAAGGTGAATCAGAGCTGACTGTAGTTAGTATGACCCTACGGACCCCTTTACTCTCCCTAAAGCATTTTTAAGTGTCTATAACTGTTTTCTGATTATGCTTTAAACATGTCATCTGTGATTTGAAAGTTTTATTTTTCATTTTCAATCCCTTTTCTCATTTTTTTTCAACACTTTTCTACCTGCTTGTATTAATGAAGTCCCAGTACGCTGCTGAGTGCCATGAGGTACTCCACCACCTGTAAATTTCATAACTTTATAAATATCTAGAACCTTTCACGCTGTTCGTGAATGACTGATGGGTTGGAGCAATGAAAAAGAGTTAATAAAAGGCAATTCTGGTTGTGATGAATTGTTGTGTCAAGCAAATGGAACTGAGTAAACTTAGATGCAGTTTTACATCCTTCTGGAATTTTGTGAAACAGGGCTGGTAAAAACCATAAGATAGAGGCAGTCATCAAGAATATATGTTAAGTTTAAAGGGAAAATGGCCTGAGAAAGGATTCAATCTCTTTTTATTATTTCTTTTTGGATAAAGGACAACAAAACTCATTTCAGATGACTTTGTCACAAACTCATTTTTCATTTCACTGAAGTATATTCCTCACCATTTATACAGAATTTCGTTTATCAATGATATGGACTCGTGTCATTACTGTGTGATATTGTAATACCTATATTCTATAATGTTTGTAGGCAAGAAGAAGATAATGAAGCAGTCAGACTTGATAAACAGTTTTGTACCTGGCACTCTTAGCTTGCTGTAAGCCAAATTTTAACGCAAGTGAGAGAGAATAGCATAATAAGCTGTTGTCCTAATTACGTTTAGAAGCCATCATGCTTTTCAAATATTTCTTTTTAAGACATGCCCCATCTTCTGCAATATGATGAAGCAGAATTTTTAGCTTATGCAAGAGTGGGTGACAAGGAGATAGCGAAGCATGCAGCAAGAGTCAAGGTCAAACTTTCATTCTTATTATTATTATTAATTTTCTGTTAAATACATTTATACCACCATTTTCACAAAAATAAATAAGAATTTGACTGCTGTTGTTAACATATTCCCATAAATGCTGACTTTCACTAGAGTGTATATTCCTATGGGTTTTTTTGTTCAGAATGTGACTTCATTTCATCTTGACTTAATCCACCTTTCTCTAATATGACTTCTTGCACAACATGAAGACACAAGAGGAATATGCATAAAGCTGAAAATTACCAATGAAGTAAGAACAGTAAGATATTTTATTAGGTTACTTTTGCAAAAATTAAAAATTAGAAGTTCCTTTCTGGAAAAAGCAGAACCTCTTAAACTTCATAAAATGAAAGAAGGTTGTCTGTCTTTTGTTTAAAATTCAGTTAAATTTATTTTTTTAATTGTTCAATCATATTAAGTAGCATATATTAAATAGTCATGAACCTTCCCATGACTTTTAATTCCTTCTTCTTTGCCCTTGTAATAGTAACTTTGTATGGTATATGTAAATTGTTCTGGTTAGTAAATAAGTAGCCTTAAATTTGAGTGCTTTTAGTGAGCCACAAGTTTAGTGCTGTGGATAGAAACAAAAAGCAGTAATAAACAAAGCTGATAATTGGGACAAACAAGTGGCATTGCTAACTCATTTCTAGCAACATTGAGATAGGAAGTAATTAAAAAGGAGAGGACTGATTAACAGTCTAGTAGTTAATGAGAGAGCTCAAAAGCTGCGAAGAGAAAGATAATGTCATCCTAAACAAGAAAATTGGTGGGTGAAAATGAAAATAAAAATATTTCTCTCTTTGTTTCTCTCTCTCTTGTCCTCTCTCACGTATTTATAGCTAAAAGATACTGCATTGTTGCACTGAAACATTTTTCTTCATTATACGTATGCTTATTCTACTTGTATGGAAGTCATGTTTTCTAGAATGACTGTACAAGATTTGGTAACCTCAAGCTGTAAAACATTTAATAGTACAAGCCCATATTTACTCATCAGTCCATTACTGACATCTACCAAAAAGGAATTATGGCAGCTTGTACAAACTGTGCTACATGTATGGAGTTTATTTTTTTGCTGCTGCACAGGGAAAAATACTGTCATGATCTTTTTACTACATTTCAGGATGAGGACTTGATTTGGCAATTACTAATGTACTCAGTTTTTTTAAAAAATATTATCTGAATTTCTAAATCAAGCTGAAATGTAGTGACAAAATCAGGTCTGCAATGTTTGGTTTGATATTTTGTCTTTATCCTTTCAGGACTCCTGTACCTACACATCTGCCAACAGCATTCCCTACAGTTTCTTCAGATATGCCAGCACTGCCTAAGCCCGTTGTACCCTCTCAGAGCTCCCTGGAATTGCCATCTGTATGCCAGGAGGGACTGTGCCACAACGGAGGCACGTGTCATCCCCTGTCCCTGCCTACTGGGGCCACCTCATTTCAGTGTGACTGCCCGCTGCACTTCACCGGTCGGTTCTGCGAAAAAGGTAGCTGTGGCTCACTCCTGCTGTATTTGTGAAATGCGCGTCTTATGTTCCTTTGGAACAAGAAAAGGGGAAGAGGTAATGATAGTCATGGTGCTCTGCTTTCCATCTCAATGGCTGTTGGTGCCTCAGAAATAGATTCACTGGGGTATTAATGATAATACTATTTTGGTAGTGTAAGACGATCGATATCAGATCTGGGCACATTCGTAAGAGTTGTAGACTTGAGTGTTATTTGTGCAAAGCATTATGCACAGCTTTAATGCATGGCATGCAACACAGTATTTCTGGAAGAGAAAAACGTTAATTTACGAAAATAAGAAAAATATGTCTTCAAAATATGTTTTCAGTTTCTACATATTATTCTTTTTTGCCACTGTACCTGATCTTTCATTGAAAAACACTTCATTTACACTTCTGTTGTATTACTACTGTTTATAATGCGCAGATTAGGCAAATGAACATAATTAGAATTTAAATAAAATTTAAATTTTTTTAAATTAAATTTTTTGTTTCCTTGAAAATATCAAGGCGATAAAACAAACTGATCAATAACTGCCAGTTTTTCTGTTTTGTAATCCTAATTATTTTGCGTTACCACTCTTCAGAAATATGTTTTTGTTTGTTTCTTTCTTGATAGATCTAATAGCTGACTTCAGAAATTGTTTAGCATTTAAGTTACTAATATTAATAGTAGTGGATAATTCTCACAGTGTTCCACATAATCACTGTTGTACAGGAAAAGAAAAAAATGCTTCAATTATGATTATGTAACTGTAACATAATGTACTTACTGTAATGAACTTCCCTGGGTAGGAAATACAGACAACTAGAGTTAAAAATGCCCTTGCCAGACTGCCAGTACATCTGAGCTAATATCACCTTGTATTACTATGTGAAAGTAGGTCATTACTCTCACTGTATGAGAAAACAATCAATGACAGTCACCTCAAAAAAATAATTGCAGTGTGTTGCAGTAGATATCAGAGAATATTACACCTATCAGCCTTGCCCAAGTCTGCAATGCATTAAATCATATTTGGCTTTATCACTGTTAAAATTGAATTCTGTGAGTATCTTCTATGCAGTTTGTACTTGCTTTCAGTACATGGCAGCTGTACAAACTGCACCACAGAACAGTGGAACAGAAAAAGTGGGTTTCCTTCACGGATAACAGATTTAGTTACCATTCAGGGTGTGTTTCATGAAGTGTTTTCAATATTTCCATAAATCATTCTGTTTATTTACATACATTTTATGTACTAGAATTACTTTCTGTGCTCCAAAGAATGCAGTTGGCATCCTCTGCATCAGCATCAGCTGCTGTATGTTGGATGGCAGCAGATTTTTGCTTTTCCAGAGGGTTATGCTAAGAGCAGGCAATGTCAAATTTAAACATGAGTTTGGTAGACATCCTGTGGCACCAGGCCATACCAGGGTACGTGCACAGCCACTTTGCTGGGTGATTCCTTTTCTGATTCCACTTCTGCCTTCTACCAGTGTCTGACTGGTGTGTAACGTGATCTAGTCCTACTTTCCACATTATCTGTCAGTCCCAAGGAATCTCTTCCTGTTTGGTGTTTTCAATGGAAACTGACATATTCTGTGTTTGAATCATACCATCCGGGCAGAGCACTTACCTCAGGGAGCCACATATGCTGCTGGAACTAGCTTCTGGACCACCAACTGAAACAACTATTTTAAGTTGTTCATACAAAAATACGTTATCCTAACCCATTTCCACCTTTGAAGCTTAACCAGGACAGGCCTGCTGTGATGAACTGACTGTCTTCCAAATACATTTTTGGAGAATTTCACATCTTTATCTTATCTATCTAAAGGAAATTGTTCCCTTTTCTGTTTGCCTTTTCTGTAACTTTGTTTCAAAAATCAAGTGTGGAAATATGACTGAATTATGACCACCGTATGAGCAAATTAAAAGCAGGGGAATATTACAATAAGTCACTGATATAGGTAGAGCCCTGATGATTAGGACTGAAGCATCCCACTTCAGAACAAGGGTAACTATTCCATTTGGTAAAATCAAAACACGAGCTATAAAAAAAAAAAAAATGAAATGGGTAGCTCCTTTAGAGAATGTAACCTCAGCTATGTAACCAAATCATCCTTTTAATGGCTGAGTGTCTAGTTTCCATGAGATTTCTTTTTTTCTAAACTTGGAAGAGAAGCCATTTGCTTTGAAGAAGCTTGCAGGCACGCTTGATTAAGAGGTTTTTAATAGCAATCCATTTTACTGCATAGGATGTGTTTTAGTAGTCCTTGCACTGAAAGAAGAAACTCTTTTTTTTTTTTTTTTTTTTCCTTACGTTGTATGGAGGAGACAAATTAAGGAGTTCCTCTTTTCACAGAGCTCTGCTTTTACGCTACACAACCTCACCTTCAATAGCTCCCTGCTCCGCGCTCAGCACTACTGGGTCACCGGGGCTGTGATGTGTGATAGGCGTATTGGCAGCTCCCAGGGCAGCTACAACCCAGGGCACTTGCTGCCGTATTGTGTGCTTATATACATCAGGATCAGGTTTGATGTATTCTGTATTCAGTAGCTGAAAAGTAACTGTAGCGTTAAGTGATTTTATTTAGTCCCAAGGTTTCTCCAAGACTGATAATTTAGTGTAATGAGATGAGAAACTGCCCAGATGAACTGTCATTGTACTGCTTTGACAGCCAGGGACCAGTTCTTCAGAAAGTGTGGGAAGAACTCATAGTTACAGCATGTAAGTGTATCCAGAGATCATTTTGTAATTATTTACTGTAGATCAGGGAGACACAGTAATCACAGACTGAGGATGTACTGAAACTACAGGGAGAAAATAAACAACCATATGTGCAATCCAATCAAGGAAATTGTCTTGTGACTCCACAACAATAGGTGTACCTAACTGTTCTAATCATGCTGTAATCTATACATGTATATTTCATACATACTAATCCTCCTAGTGATTTACCTTGTATCTACCACTAACTAAATTCCAGGAGGAAAATACTCAGCTGGCACAGTAACAGTCAACATGACATACTACAGGGTCTTAAGCTTTGTACAGGCGTCTTAGCTTCATTAGAACGCATGCATTTGTTTATTTTGTATCTGGTTTAAAATGCGTCACTTCATTCCTAGGTTGGAACTGTGTGTTTCTGCAAGTATAAAAGATAATCTTCTCGAGTGAAAGCAAGCGACTGTTACGTCATTCATTTTGCTAGCATTATGTTCTATGAAATATTTCCTTTTCCTATTAGATTGCTCCTTAACCAGGAGCTTGCAGCTTGCTGTGCCCTTGTGAGAGGGTCAGAAGCATCGTTATGGGTATGTTAGGGCCAAGCCAGGTTTCTTGTAGCGTTTTAACTCTAAACAATCAGATACCTCTGAAATCTGTAATATGCTTAAGTGACAATTTTAAAAAGTAGAACTCTATCTCAATTTTTGTAACAAAATAGAAAATGATATATATGAATAAGTGTATTTCCTGAAGTGAAATTGAAGTTATCAATGCTGAATATGTGCCAAAGTATAGAAAATGAGCATTTAGTCTAAAGCATGTATGTACAGCCATCTGAGGCCTCAGTTCCCGTTAATGCGGCTTTGAAAATTTTCCTTTTTTTCACTACAACTTTCTGAAGTTTTCTGGGAATGAGAAGCTGCTACAAGCTTTATTTTAAAACTCTAACTTTCAATGTAGTGAAGAAGATTTGCTGCCAATGTAAATCAGTCTTTATTAGTGAGCAGTCTGTGCTTGGTCATACAACAGAAAGGAAGGATCATGTAAATACGGAATACAGTGAAGGTTAGCCCCAAAAGTCATGACTAATAGTGTACTCTGATATACATTTTTCTTTTTCTTTTTGGGTAATAGGCTTTGACTTTAATATGCAATGTCTTCATTCCTTAGTGAAACAACTCTTTATTATCTAAGTTCTTTTATCTGCTTCATCGTGATTTACTCACACACAAATGGAAAAAGCATGAAGGCAGATGGTTGTCTGTTATGGTAAAGTTCATAGTGATAGGTGTAGAATATCACTGTCTTGCATGTGCAAAGAAAGTATGTCTCTGACTGTTAATTATAAGATTAACATTTTTAACGTCTCCAAATTTTTTAGTATTCTGTAAAAGCTTTATAAATTGTTCAATCAAATAATATTTAAATGCCATATGTTAAAGACAGGAAATCATCTGCTACGTTTGATATTTTGCCTGTGTATATGCTGTACGTTACTTAAAGGTCAACTCCTTTGACAAAGCTGCAAAACCAGGAGTAAAGTTAGAGGCTGTTACAGGCATTTATCTTTTAGCAGTCCTACCTGAAGATTTTGCTACATTTATTCCCTGAGATACCCTTGTTGAATACCTGATTTATTGAATAATATTGGTAATACCACCTTAAACATTAAAGATTTATTTTACTAGCAGCTTTTCTATAATCTCCTCATAACATTTCAGACTTGCATTGTTGACTAATATCATTCATGTCAGCCATTTTTTTGGTCTTTATTTGTTTTTGAAAAGAAATGTAGTTGGTACAGGTTCCATGAGGTAGCGATTTTGGTCATATTTAGAAACACAGAATCTCATGGCTCTAGTAGGTCACAGGTCTGTTTGTCTCCTCAATAATGTTTATACTGTGTATATATGATATTAAACTAGTCTGTAACTATTTGCAACATCAAAAAGAAGGATGAGGAAGTGGAAATCATATACAGAAGTGTGTGTGAGGAAGGGTGGTTCTGTACACTTGCTTTCATCTCCACACTCAAGTCTCAGTCTGAGCTACCCAGCAAGAAGAACAGGACATTGTTACACCCTGCTCTGTCTCTTTCCAGAATCCAATGCTCTTTTACTGTTTAGTCCTCTCCCAAAATGATTCCTAAGCTTTTGAGACTCTGTGAGCAGAAAAAAAGTTAATGTGTTTGGGGACATGTACCAACTCTGAGCACTGGCACAGGTTGCCAAGAGAGGCTGTGGAGTTTAGAGATCTCCAAATGCCACCTGGACATGGTCCTGGGCACGCTGCTCTGGGTGTCCCTGCTTGAGCAGCGGTTGGGCAGATGGACCCAGAGGGCCCTGCCAGCCTCAGCCATTCTAGAATTCTGTGAACTTCATGTAATTGATCTGATGCCATAAACCAGAGCTAATGTCCAAACTCATGAGATATGTATGGATTTGGCACAAAACACATTTGTGCATGTAAAACTCTCACCAAAAAACAGTGAGATCAAATGACAACATGGGTTTTTTCTTCAGCTTTAGAATGTTTTTTTGAGGATGCCTTTAAGAGTGAAGAGTAAAGCAGGATAGTTAAGAACAAACTGGAATTTAGACAGAGGTGAAATAACATTGTATATTGGCTTTGATACAGTAGATGCCATTATAGCAAGTTGTGTGTAAGAAATAGCTAGCCTTTCCAATATGACTTATTTAACATAATAAAATTAAACATAAATAGTGTTTTTGTGAGCAGTGCAAAAAGGAGTTATCTAATTAGCTTTAACACTCTGCACTTTTACTCATGAATATAATCTTGCACTTTGAATACAGGACTAGGCAAACCTTGGAAAGTATAACTTGTTAACGCTTCTTACTGTATTACTGCTCTGCATCTGTGAGTAATCGCACAGTGATAGAGTGAGAGAGCAAACAACAAAAAACTTTTTGTGACCTCCATGATTTTGACTTTGTAGTAAAAGATTTTATCAGCATTCAAATTGCAGTTCTATACAGGTGTAACTGAACACAGTGAAGGACTTCCTCTGATAACCTGGGCCAGAGAAGTTTAACGAGTTGGCTGAGGGATCAGAGGATGCTCATGGCCAGACCAACTCCCAGGTATTCACATGGGAAACAAAGTGCAACAAGAAGCTGTATCTGCCTTTCCACGTGGTGGCCCTTTGACTTTCTTCCTCCTTCTTCAACTGCTGGTCTCTTTTACTTTTGCTTTCCTCAAGATAAGTGTGACTCTTTTATCACCAGGTTCATAGAATTATCTGCTTCTTGAACATCTGCCAGCTTCAGCCCTACCTTGATAATCTGTTTCCTCTTAGAAATGAGGACTCAAAGAGCTGTGGTATGCAATAGTTCACTTTAACGACTGCAGTAGTAAATACGATGTGGCCAGGGCTATAGAAAATAAATATAATCAGTGGATTGAATTCCTAGACTACTGAAATGGTGAAGGAAAATAATAGAAAATATATGAAGCCATAAAATGGTAAAAGAGGAAAATTAAAGACAGCACATATCATCTCTAAGGATCATGAGTACTTGTATCTTTCATTTTATCTCTAAATGGCAGGAAAGTTGATGCATTTTTATAATAAAAAATAGAGATGCAGCTCACCAAATTCCAGAATGCTTTTAATACAGATATTTTCACAGCTATTTCTAAGGAAAACAAATTATTTAATCTACTTTTCTTTCTTGCAGTAGTTGATATGAAGGAAATACTGCATTTCAAATGAAGGAAAGTATTTGACAATACTGCGATCCAATGAAAAAAAAATCATCTGTACTGCCAATATTTAATTATATTGTTTTTCAGATCTCCATTTTTATTTGTGAGAAAAGTTTCTAAATTCAGCTTTTTAAGTTGTATGATTTGGGGCAATTTGTGTCAAGTCTTTTTTTGCTAACTGCAGACTTTTTATTGTTTGAAATAATATTTTAGTTTCTGATCATCACTTTAACTTTTTAATATTTTATATAGTTTATAAAATATATCAGCATATCTCTTACAATATGATGTCATGCAAAGGCTTTAAGAACCCAGTCAATTCACAGATGTACATGGAGATGACCACAGAAGTCAGAGATCACTGTCTCTGCTCCGTACTCACTGGTATGTAAACTAATCACCGTGTTTTCTCAGTGTGGCTCAGACTGTAACTTCTTGGCACATTCAGTCTTGGATTTGTGTTATGTAGAAGCATTCTTCAAAGCAAATGACTCTGGTTCTTGAAAAGAGAGCGCCCTTGGTTCCTGAGGGCAAACGATCAGTTTAGTCCAGCATTGATTTTCCGAACTAGTGGACCGACAGATTATTTTCTGCATTTGTAGTCCTACATACTAGTTTGGAGCTTCTCACTGAGTGTGGTTAATACCCGCAGTACGGCCTTGTCTTTCAATTATTTTCACCTACTTCTTCCTGGAAATAGCTCTCTTCTGAGAACCTTGTGTGACAGACTTGGCTGTCAGTCCTCATGTTTGTCCATTATAAAAGAGGCTTTTCATATATAAGGAAGAGGCTTACTTTAACTTCTCTTTTTTACTGTTGTTAGAAACTCTGATCAATTTCACATTGCAGTTTAAAAACCACAACAAAGCACACTGTGAAGTCACTGATGTGAAATGATATCTTTCCTTATCAGCTTTGGTAGAAGGAATGAGCATGTCCCAGATTCACTGCTGGAATATGCAAAGAGTTCTTCCCTTGGGGCTTCAACAGAAGACAGAGAAAGAAAGCAACTGTTTTGTCAGACTGTAGTTTTAGTGGATTGCATTCCCTTTGTCCTGAATTTTAAAATATATGTGCTTCAGGTAAGTATTGCAGCCTGGAAAAGGGAAGTGAGGAAAACAAGCAAAACAAGCATTTACCATCTGTAATACTGTCCGGTGTAGCATACATGACGCAACATCATATGTCTGGAACTCTGCTCACCTCTGTGAAAAGCAGCAAGGTGACATGCCTTCACTTGATTTCAAATAATGTGACCAGGAGAGCTACTGATGATACCAAGCATATCCACATATCTATTTATATGCATAGATATGCCCACAACTTCAGTTAGAGGACATATTCTACATAGTAGTAAAAAAGAATAAATATTTGAATTACTGTGAGACTGCAGGTTTCATAAGCAGAAACTTTTGAAAGCTCTTTCATTATTTTTCAAAGAAGCAGACAAAAATAACAATATTATGGAACTTTCTTATTACATATTGTGGCGGTGTGCTCCCTCCTGCCCCGAGCCTCCTCCTTCAGCCTGGCCACTACACCCAAGGCCTTGCTCAGGACAGATAACACTGTTCTACTAAATGCTATGACTATGTGCCAATCATCTTACCCCACAAACAGTGAGCAGCTTGAAAACCCCTTGAGCTCTAATTCTCAGGACAAGGTTGCATGTGATCTCCCCAGTTCCTTCTAAAGATTGAGAAGCTTGAGTGACTGTTGTCTTGGGGTGGATTGTGTGGAGTAATTATCAGAAATAATTGATGGGGATATTTGCCTCCTAAAAGAAAAGCATTGAAGAAACCTCCAGGGTAGAATGCCATGAATATGCAAGGATCCTGTTCCATGACAGTCCCCTAAGCAACATAAGACTTGCAAAGCTTAGATCGTTAGCATCCCCAGGGGAGCTTGGTGTGCGGGCTCCAGAGATACCGCATGGAGAGTGGAGCGAGGTGCAAAACTTAGTGGCCAGGCTCTGTGATAACATTGCAGAGAGGGGAACTTGGTGCTGCTGTGGAACTGAGCAGTCACCCTGAGGTAGCAGCTTTTCAAACTTCTGTCACACCAATCACAACAAAGATAGGTATGACTAGAGTCACTTAAGCTCCACCTGAAAATAGTACAAAAATGGCTTGGGAGAGAAGGAATTTTGGGGAAGGTACCATCATAGACAAGTCAGGAGGACACTGGTTAGAATCATAGAATCATAGAATGGCTTGGGTTGGAAGGGACCTCAAAGATCGTCTAGTTTCACCAGCCAACAGGAGGCTGAGCCCCTCCTCCCCACCCCGCCACCCCAACAGGGGTGCCTGTTGGGTGAGATTTGCACACTTGGCTACACCAAATGCTTCCCTGGGAAATGCAGAAATCTCTAGAGTTATTTCATGGTTTAGCTCATTTTGTGGTCAGCTGTAATATTGATATTGGTATTCACACGTGCTCTGCAGACAGTGTATTTATCACCAACAATTCAAAAGAATCTGTACTCTGTTGCTCCAATAAAAAGCACTTTACAGAATCATAGAATTGCTTAAGTTGGAAGGGACCTTTAAAGTCCCTTGGCCATCTAGTCCAACTCCCCTGCAATGAACAGGGACAGCTACAGCTGAATCAGGTTGCTCAGAGCCCTGTCCAGCCACATCTTGAAGGTCTCCAGGGACAGGGCATCCACCACCTCTCTAGGCAATCTGTTCCAGTGCTTCACCACCCTTATTGTAAAGAACTTTTTCCTTATATCTAATCTAAATCTTCCCTCTTTTAGTTTGAAACTGTTTCCCATTGTCTTATCACAACAGACCCTGCTAAAGAGTCTGTTCCCTTCTTTCCTATAGGCCCCCTTTACATACTGAAAGGCTGCTGTCAGATCGCCCTGGAAGCAGCAGAAAATAGTGGTAAGAGTTTTCATTAAGTGGGGCTAAACAGGTACTTGGCATACTGGACCTATATGGCCGAAGTGGGCTAAACAGGTTTTGGAGAGTACTTTTGGTCACCACTGTACCTATAGAGCTGTACCTATAGGGCATTAAACCCTTTTATTGCAACATGTACTGAAGGATTAAATACTTGTGTTTGTCCTCTAACTGCTTTTCAAACTGAGAAGTTTCCAAATGATGACAGAGACTTGAGAAACCCAAAGAAAGAATAGTTTATGCAGTTTGTGCTAACTATAGGCATTGATATACAACTGTCTTTTAAACGAAGAATCAGTATGTTATGTTAGCGTGAGCAGAGTCTACAAGACATTCTAAAAAGGGTGTGTGATAAAAAAGCAAAATTCTGAAGATTACACTATAATAATCCTCTGTTTTGGGAGTTGTAAATATGCCTGAAGCAGAATGAAATTTGCAGCTAAACTCTAACAAAAAAAAAAAAAAAAAAAAAAAAAAAAAAAAAAAAAAACCAAAAAAAAAAAAAACCCCCTTTATTTTAAAAAAAAAAAAAAAAAAAAGACATCTTTCCATTGATTTAATTTCTTAGTAACTTTTTAGCATAGTAATTAAATTTATAACTACTTTGTTGTCAAGCAAATGTAAAAACAAGCCACCATGTAAACATAACCTACATAACTGCATAAATGCATAACTGCATTTATTCAGACATACTAATAAACTTCTCCATCCATGCTACTTCCTTAATCATATAAAGTTTAGCATGACTTAGACCAACTGCTGATCCATAGCTGGAAAATGACTCAGATATATCATCCCTTGAGGGATCCATTTGAAGATAGAGCCAGATAAATGTGGTCTCAATCAGTGTTTGCAGATACAGTTTCACTTTTTTTATATTAGCATAGTTTTATATTAAGACAGTGCTGCTAGTCCTGGAACTCCTGATGGCAGACAAAGTTTGTGTCTGTGAGTATTGTCACATTACTTACATGTTTTCAAAAGAATCACTCTTTATTCTCCACTAAACATTATTGCCACTGTTTAGGCTCGTATCCTCACCACACCTCATCTCTGTACTTTCTTTCTTCCAACAACCTTTGAATTTTTGATAAATTCCAGTTATGCCATCATGCATTGAATTTGTACGGATTTGAAAAAATGTAGAGAGGGGAATAAATCCAGTCTGACATTAGCAGCAAAGTCACCTGGACTTAGCAAATGGTCTCTACATTTTCTTCCTTCTTAGTTCATAAAATCATGAAGAATATCATATAAATATATAAATATATTGTAATATAAAATTCTAATTCATTGTTGTCTTTATTTTATCAGTTGTTACATATCAGGTAAATATTTCCTGTTGGTTAATTTGTTAAATGCTTTTGAAATTGAAGGAGAACAGGATTTTGAGGGAGGAGCAGCTGGGTTCACAAGTGGTAAAGCAATTTTGGACTAATCATTTTTCCGCCCTTCTGAACTGTTTGATAGATTTTCACCACCTTAGAAAGAAGTTTCAGTGTAACTGAGCTTTAAGATAATTTAATATTACATTTTCATCTAACTTAGAAATTATGTCCCAGATCCAGTGGAGTGTGTAAACTTCACATACATTTAACAGTAAGAGTTTAAGAAATACATGTGGTTCATGTGCTTTGTGTTAAGGACTCTGGCATTCTGCTACATCAGATCCTGAACTGGTATCCATCCCATTCCTGGTTTGGTCATTGAGGCTGCTTCTCTAACAACTTACACCTCAAACGCTTCCAGAGCACTTTGTGAAACTGTAAAGGATTATGTCAGTTTTCTATGATTATTGATTAAGACCAGATTAAAAGCTTGATTAAACAATAGCTTAAGAGATACCTTAGAAGTATCCAGAGGAAAGATGACAGTTAAGGAAGGAGCTTTTTGAGACAGGGGAAAGATTCATCAAAGCACCAACCAACTATTTAGTATTGCAACTGCCACTTGCCTGCAAATCAAGATCTTCAGAACACTTATAGAGCCTGTTACTATTAGGTATACTCTAGGTTCTATTACTGAATAGGGCATTGGTAATATACACAGAAGTCTGTTCTGGGAAAGCACGTTATGGAGTCTGTTGGGCATTAATAGCTTTGAAAGATGACTGTGAAAACAGTTAGGAACAGTAATAGAAACTTTTTAAAGAGCTGTCTGTTTGCTAGTATGTTTTCCATTCTGCATTCTCATCCATTTACATCCAGTCATGATCTATTTAAAATAATTGTTTTTAGGTATTGCATAAAGATTTCTTATTTCTTCATTTGGGTGTTGTTAAAAATGAGATAGCTGTTGCATTTAGATATAAAGTCTTGCATGCATAAGCACTTTTAAAGAAGTTACCCTTTTATTTTTGGGAAAAACAATGGCTAAAAGCAGTAGACAACTCTCCTCCATGTAAATCAGACCTGTGAAATCTTGGCATTCTAGCATTAGGCATCAAAATCACTCTTCTTTAATATGGATGAAAGCTTTCTTGTAATAGTAATCATTAGGAAAATTGAAACAATTTGATAACAAACACCATTCTAGACAAGAACAGATAACAGAAAATGAAATAATGACAAGTTTAGAATCTGGGGGGAACAGGCTTTCTTCCCTTCATTTTCCGCTTGAAAATGTTGGTATAAAAATTGATTGTTTCTAAAGCCTGTAACCTATTCAGCTGCTAATCTCCCAGCTCCTTCAAGTCATTTTTCATTCAAAGATAACCATTTTTGCACAGGTGACAAATACGTGCTTTTTTTTTTTTCTTCCTTTACTTCCTTTACTTCTCCATTTATGGCATTTGCTGGAAACACCATCTTTCAGTAACGCATGAATTGCTGCCATTTGTTCTGTTTGTGTTAATTTGCTGATAATCAAGTCATCTGCGGAAATGTTATGTGTTTCCTCGGGCAGTATAGCAATGCAACTGCAGTCTTATTTTCTGAGCCTGACTCATTTGCATTCTTCCACTGGAAATATCATGTACTAAAGCATGTGAGGTATTAAATAATCTCTTTGAGCTTTATTACATAGCCCGTAAGAAAGAGACATAGAAGGCTGTGTTTGATTTTACAGCACAGAATAAATAGTAGTTGGTTAAGTCTTTTACCAATGAAATCACCTGCATTACTGAGTTAAAATAACTGTAGATTGTGATACCTTGACAGTTTGATTTCAAGAATGGTGCAGTTGAAAACAGGGGTGCTGCTTCATTTCTGGATACAAAGGTGTGCAACTGCTGGTCTATTCCCAGGCCAATCTCAGGAATGTCAGTCAGCTGAGAGTGATGCTTGCATCAGGTTTCTCTAGGAATCTCACTCCAGCACTGTGCTCAGGAACATGCCAACTGGCAGACCCTCAAGTGCCACCTCCCAAAGTGAGCGTTCATTCATGCTGTGGTTACAGAGAATCACAGAATCATGGAATATAGGGTGCTGGAAGGGACCCGGAAGGAACATGGAGTCTAACTCCTGGCTCCGCACAGAACCACCCCAAATCCAAACCCTGTATCTGAGAGCAGTGTACAAATGCCCCTTGAACTCTGGCAGTTTGGGGCCATGCCCACTGCCCTGGGGAGCCTGTTCCATGCCCACCACCCCCTGGTGCAGAACCTTTTCCTAACCCCCAGCCTGACCCTCCCCTGACACAGCTCCATGCCGTTCCCTCGGGTCCTGTCGCTGTCCCCAGAGAGCAGAGCTCAGCGCCTGCCCCTCCGCTCCCCTGGGAGGGAACTGTAGGCCGCCATGAGGCCTCCCCTCAGCCTCCTCTGCTCTGGGCTGAGCAAACCAAGGGACCTCAGCTGCTCCTCACAAATCGTGACCTTTGGACACCCTCTAATAGTTTTATGCATTGCAGCACCCAAACTTGCATCCAGTGCTTGAGGTGAGGCCATGCCAGAGGCCACTCAGCAATGCAGTGTGGGACAATCCCTTCCTTCACCCGGCTGGCAGTTCTGGGCCTGGTGCACCCCAGGGTACAGTTGGCTCTATGGGCTGCCAGGGCACACTGCTGGCTCATGTTCAACTTGCCGGCTCATGTTCAACTTGCCATCAACTACAACCCCCCAGATCTCTTTCCGCTGGGCTGCTCTCCAGCCTCTTATCCCACAATCTGATCCAGGGTTGCCCCATTCCAGGTGCAGAATCTGTCACGTCCTCTTGTTAAACTTCATGTGGCTGGTGATTGTCGAGCCCTCCAGTTTCTCAAGGTCTCTCTGCAAGTCCTCTCTACCCTCAAGGGAGTCAACAGCTCCTCCCAATTTAATCCACAAGATTATTTAGTATACCTTCTAGTCCTTCTTCGAAGTCACTGATGAAAACATTGAAGAGAACTGGCCCTAAAATGGAGCCATGCAGAACCCCACTAGTGACTATCTGCCAGCCTGAGGTAATCTCATTTACTGTCCTGATCCATACTGCCCTGTACCAAAAATTTTCTTCTTTAATGAATACTTTAGGCTGAGAGCCTAGGAGCCTATAACAGACAAAATAAAGCCACTGCATTGTAAATAAATAATAAAAAAAAAATCTCTTGCACTTTTGATACAATGGAAAATATCCCAATATGGGAAGTAACCCAAGGAATAAAGGCATCCCTCCTATTAGCCTCTACCAGTCATAACAGATTGTAATTGGGTAATTGTCAGCAGATTTTTTAGGATAGCTTCTGAAGATCCAAGAGCTTAAAAATGTTAAAATTTGTGAGACAACTGCAAAGAACTCCTGCTAAAGCTCCTGATATCCCAGAACTCCTGGCCAGAAAATCACAATATTAAAAAAAATTACTTGAATTACAGTGTTTGCTTTCTGAAAATATGGGCTGCTGTCTTCAGTTTCCAATGGAAAACTATCTGACTTGCAAAAAAAGTTCCCAACACATGGCATTATTTTAATATTGTCTGATATAAATATTCATAGCTCTATTTACTTTTTGTTCATATCAACAATCTGTTTCAGCAACTGTTGAATTTAAGCAAAATAAAGAGCATAAATCAACCCCACATTTATATTAGTAAAAATGTATGATATGGAAAGTACAGCATTGAAAGGTTTCTTTCTGAGTTTAACAGCAGAAGCCTGGTCCCTATTGGATACCTGTCTCTTCACATCCATTTTCTCATATACAAAGGAAAATACTAGCGGTTTGTTGCAACACAGTACAAAAAAAAAAAAA
>VXAV01008339.1:405210-419656 GCA_013399715.1 Alectura lathami | reverse complement strand
AAAACCAATTTTTATAAAAAAAAAAAAAAAAAAAAAAAAAAAAAAAGAAAAGAAAACCGACTACCCAAACTTCAAGTGTCATACTTCCGATTTCCTCCATTCCCTCTGAATGTGCTGAAGCCTGATAGCACTAAGGAAACTGATATACAAACACACAAGCATTATGTATTTTTCGCAGTGGAATAGTTTTGTCACAAAAGAAAGCAAGTTTTCATTGCAGTTTAAACTTGGTTCAATATCATGAAACCTCCATAATTTCTTCTCTAAAAATATCATCTAAACTGAAATTCTCTTCCGAAGCTCCAAAAGAATCATTGGTTAGGAGAGACTATATGCAAAGGCTTATCAGTTTGGATGAAACCAGTTTTTAATCTACATTCCAATAATACTTCCAAGCTGCATATATTGCCAGAAGAAGAAATAATACAAAGGCTGTGACATGAATAGAGAGCCTAGTACAGCCTAGTACATTAATAATTTAATTATGACAAAAGAATGGTAATAATCTGTCTTTCCTCTGAAATGAGGAGAAGAAAAGAAACAAACCAGAAACGAAACTTGGCTGGCAAGTACAAGCGACACCAACTTAGGTGTTCAAATGGCACTTGAGTAAAGAGGGCTGGCACAAAACATCTGTCCCAACGTGATTAGAGAGGCTGGATCCTTCTGTTTTGTGCACAGCTGAGCACTCATTGCACTGGCTTGTTTGTTTGGCTTTCAGAAAGTTCTGATCATTTGTTCTCTTTAGACACATGACATTTGAAGGATTTTTTTAATTGATTGCCCATTGTTCATTTTTTTAAAAAACAAGGCATTTGAAAGGCAATTGACTGCTCAACGTTATTGTTCATATTGGAATACTGAGTTTCACTTTTTTGCTTGGTCCATGTGAATTCCTTGGTCCATGTGAATAGTCCACAGTGATTGACTGCGATAAGCAAAAATTCAGACACCTTTACAATAGCCGCAGCCCTGTTGAGCAAAAGATGTCTGATATAAACTTCCATGGTAAAATGACTAACAAGGGAAAAAAATGTTAACATCGAATGTTGATTTACAGCTAGTTCTTTTTTAAGTCACCTCTATGTGAAAACCAGTTATGGTAGTTCTAGGGAAGTTTGAGCAATAATATGTATGTATAAATCAACTTTTCCCACATCATTTTTTGAAAAGTTAACCTGCTTTTTAGACATTGCATCTCAGAATAAGTACATGCTCCATGTTGGAAAATAAGACTCTTTTGTGTCAGATTTCTAAGGACAGAAACAGTTACAGCTAATGAGCTGGGCCATTGTTTAATTACTAATCTTCACTTGTTCCACAGTGTGACCATCATTGTTATGCAATTGTGAGCCCCTTCTCCATGAGGAAATACGCTAGTCTCCCTAGACATATGTGACCTGGACGTAAAGATAGTAGAATTATGATGCAAATAAGAATATGCCTTTTCATAGAGATGCTGTGATGTTTTCACACAGGAAAGAGTGAGTAGGAATTCTTCTGGATTCAGGTTCTCTGGTTGTGCTTCTCTCTCGGTAACACATCATTTCATTTTAGCCACTGTTGCTATTATCAGTTTGACACAGAATATCTATTTTGTGATATGTGACTTAACAAAATAAAAATGTTTTCCTCTATCTTAGATGATGCAATCTTTGTTGCCCTTGGCTGTCCCACGTATTACTTTGAACCTCTGAGTCACAGTCACACAATGGCTGACGTTGGCAGGCACTTCAGGTCCATCTGGTCCCACCAAGTAGGGACACTCAGAGCAGGGTGCCCAGGACCACATCCTGGCAGCTGTTGGAGATCACCAGGGAGGAAATTCCACAACCTCTCTGGGAAACCTGTGAAGCCCAGAAGTTCTTCCTGATGTTCAGATGGAACCTCTTGTGTTCCATCTTGTGCCCACTGCCTCTTGTCCTGTCAGTGGGCACCACTGAAAAAAGCCTCGTTCTGTCCTCTTTGCACCCTCCCTTCAGGTTATAGATGTTGATAAGATCCCCCTGAGCTGCCTCTTCTCCAGGCTGAAGAGCCCCAGCTCTCTCAGCCTCTCCACACAGGACAGGTGCTCCAGTCTTTTGGATCATCCTGGCAGACCTTTGTTGGACTCTTTCTGTGTCTCTTGTGGTGGGGAGCCCAGAACTGGACACAGAACTTCACCTGTGGCCTCGTCAATGCTGAGCAGAAGGGAAGGATCACCTTTTTTGACCTGCTGGTGATACTTTGCCCAATGCAGCCAATAATATCATGAGACTTCTTAGCAGCCAGGACACACTTTATGTGTCACCATTTTACATGAGTCACAGTATATGTGTCCAAACTACTTTGCTTCTGAGGAATATGCACATGGGAATTTGGATTTTGGAGATGGCTTTAAATACTGTCTTGGTGTGATCTCATATGAGATTATCATTACACATTTCTCAGCTTGGCTGAAGAAAGAACAGGAAAAGCTGTTACTAATTTTGTTTATAATTAATTGTGCAGCATGGATTTGTTGATGTGACATGGATAGGGGTCAACTAAATAGATTTGCTTTGGGTTAATAGATATTTTTCATCTTCTCTATTTCTGGTGCATTAAATAGTCCTTAACAACCTTAAGTTCATGAATCAGTGCATAGTATCCTCATGACCAGCCAGTCATCCTCTAGCTAAGGCTACCACCATCCTTTGTATTCATCTGCTATGCAACTCTCCTTACTGGTAGGAGGCCTGGGAAATGCTTGGAAACAATTTTATGAATAAAAGAATTTCAAGTGCTAAAACTCATTTTGTATAAATTAAAATAATGTATTTTGGACCTTTCATAAAACACTATATGCTCTACTCATCCCCAGAGTGGATTCTTTTATTATTATTACTGTGATGACACATAATTAAGTCAGATTACATTTTTATAGAGAGGAGAATAGCTAGGAAACAGTTTTAAATTATTCATCAATAAGTTTCACCAAAAAAAGCAAAAGATAACAATTTAAAATGTGCTCTCTATTATTTTTTTCTTCCTAAAACTAGATAATTTTATAATGGCATATTGAACAAATAAGTCTCTCTTTTCCCCCCCATGAAAGAACAAGAGACTTCATTTAACGCCACATGTGTTATTGCGCTTATCTGCTGATTACCATATTACTTTGATTTGTGTGGTAGATTGTAAACTCTTGTAGGATTATGGAAAGATTTTTTTCCCCAGGCTGAAGCAGTGAGATTTTCAGCATCATGAAGCCAGAGATGAGTAGGAAAGAAGTAGATTAGTTATTATATCTCTATGTATTTTTTACCCACTGGTTCATCTCATTTTTATCACTGCAGAGTCAGCATGAAAGCTGACTATGTTAATACACCTCCACAACATTGTCACACTGCTAAGTTTTAATGCCTCTCCATTTCCTCAATATTCTTAGTGAAAATGTGAATTCCTGAAATGGGGTAGCTGTAAGGAAGGGCAGGAGTAGGCATCAACATGCTGTGATCCAACTGGTTAAAATCCTCCTTTGAAGGAAACGGCTGATTTTCTAAGCATCAGGGCTTCATTATGTATAATTTTTTCTTTCTGATTTTGGATAGGTTCATCCAACTTCAAGACAATTTACTTGGCATATTAAGCGAAATATTTTCTTGTAGAAAATATGAGGATAAACAGTAATGAAGAAGGAAGTTTAGATAAGAAAAATTAAAAAAAGACTGTCTTATAAGGCTAAAATTTTGGAACTGGATCTGGGATCCTGAATGCTGTTGTTGTTATCTGTGTCCAAGATTAACTGAAGTAATCAAGGAAAATATAATGGCAGGTGAAAAGACGAGTAGTAAAGTGTGGGGACAGCTTTGCAGTTTTCACTTTGCAAAGACAAAGAGGGATTCTTGTTAGGATCTGTACAGTTCATCATATTTACAAATTATTTGGAATAGCAGGTGGGTAATGAGGTGGCTGAATTTGCTGATACTACAAAATTCTTCAAGGTGACAAACTAAAACTGACCACAAAAGTATAAGGGGATCTTGTGATTTTGGGTGATTGGAGGTAAAATGAGAGACAAAATTCAGTGCTGATAAATGAAAAGTAATGGGTGCAAGGAAGCACAATCCTGATAATTTTAAAAATACCATGGATTCATAAATGAAATATTGCTGTTTTGGAAAGACATCTTAGTTCTATTGGTTAGCTCTTTGAAAGGTGCACAGTGAAAGCTGAAGATAATAGGCACACGAATGTTAGACATCATTTTTCTTCTATATAAAACCATGATCACCTTGCATCCTGAATACTGTGTTTAATTTTGCTGCTCCTTTTTCCAACAGAAGAACTATTGAAACACAGAAGGGCAACAAAGATGAAGAGGTTTTTGTGTGAAGAGCAATTAGGCTAGGATTATGGATCTTTGGAGAGAAAAAAATGACCAAGAGACAAAATTGTAGAGCATATAAAATAAAAAATAGCACAAAGAAGATTAACTGCCATGTTTACTGTTAACCATTTTTGGAGAACTGGGGGCCATGTGATGAAATCATCATGCTACTAGTCTAAGGTAAATGTAAGCTAGCACTTTTCTCACAAAGCGTGTTCTAGCTATGGAACTAGCTGTTAGAAGATTTTTGTAGTGCTCAAAGAACAGATTAGATTTTAAAAAGGCTGGGAAAGCTACGTAGAAGAAAAGACCAGCTGTGATTATCCTGTACAATTTTAAGATTTTTTTAATTCATATACAGGTGGCATATTTCTTATGCTTCTTTTTTAAACAGCCACAAATGATGACTTCCATAGTACTGGAGCTTGTTTACTGAATCTAATGTATCTTAGTTTTACCCACTATGACATTTCCAGTGTTACAGAATTGAGTCCAGTGCACAGAAGGTCTATTATGACATTCACAGGGAATTCTCATGAAAGAAAAAGAATGACTCTTATAATCTACCTCATTTAAAATAGGAAGGAAAATGACTTTATTATTTGTGAATAAATAAGCGGATAAACACTTGGGAAGGAAAAACTACTTAGCTTATAGGACAATGGATATGCATTCTGGCATGTCTTAAAGAAATAAAGCTTTGTATAAGATTGCTTATGCCAAATTTGCATCCACTGTGTTTTAGATAGTATTCAAGTCATCCAGTAGAATTCAGCCCTGAGAATTTATTTGCCTTTCTCCTTCTATACCTGCAGTAAATTATTGGCAATTCAAATATTTGTGGAGATATTTTAGAAGTAGATGGGGACAATGATACCAGCTAAGGACAGATCAGGACAGTACCATATCTGGTTGGTTGGATGGTGATCTACCTTACTTAAAAGACCTTTCACTCCATCCACCAGTGAGAAACAGAGCAGCAAGGCTGATAGCTGCTTGTTAAGTTGTAGTAGGTGAGAAGACTGAAAACAATTTTAAATATCTTCCCTCCTCCCTCCTCACATAGAGATAACTGTGGAACCATTGGAGCAACAAAAAAGTTTTTTCTAGTCTTGGAAAGTGTAAAGGTACTCAAAGGTATCAGGCGTGAAATGCAGGAATGTTGCCAGAGCAAGGAACAAATTCTTGGAATGAAAAGTTGAAGAAGGGTTTTAAGATGTGGCTGATTGAGGTGATGGCTTGACAGAGATGCAGTAGTTTTGTTCTGTCATGTCATTTTGACCTTACTCTGGATCCTGCCTGCAACATCAAGTTGCCTTCTCTTAGGACCAACCCGGGAATACATGCATGAGACAAGCTGGCATGCCTTGAGGTGGGTCTGGAGCACTGGCTTGCTTCTCAAGGATGGCCAGAGCTACTATGCTGAAGTTCAGACTTTTCATGGACTAATGATTTTCCTGTGCCAGCATGCTTAAACGCTCAGTATATTCTGGCTGCAAGTTAAGAGGACTGTGCAAATGCAAGGAACCCTTACCCCACAGAGTTGAAAGAATATGTGTATCAAAATTTGAGCCATGGTAGTAGAGTCATGTCAAATATGGAACCACGTAAAGTGTAAAATGTGTTAGATGTGTAGAGCTGAGTCAGGCTGAAACAGACAAATGCAAATTGTGATCTGAACTCTCTCCCAGGAGCAAATGCTTTGGGTCAGGTGTTACTGTTCAGGACTGTTTCCAAGCGAGTGACTGTGCCTTTTTTATAACACAAGCCTGGTTACACTTTGATTTCTTCCTCTGTCCTTGTCTGAGTTATGCTACTTTTGTTGATATGAATTCACAGCCACTAGCCAATGACCATAAAAGCCTTTCTACGCCACATATTGACTTGAAAGATTTAGGTCCCCAGAATGAAAGGATGGCACTTTATCCACTCAGCCAGACCAGACCCTTGATTTTACATTGCTGTTTTCTCTCTGAGTTTCAGAAGACCTTTTAATATTTCAGAACCATGCCAGTGCTTTCATAAACTTTCCAAACGGTGAACAGTAGTAGTTGTATTCCAGCTGCTGCTGAATCTGCTGTGCTTGTTCAGGCCTGAAATGATCTTTTAAGATGTGAAAATAAAATGTTTCACTAGTAGTGAGCCATAAACACAAAACTGACCAGGGATGCTATCCACCCAACAAAAAAACTACCTCTTAGGAATTAGAATCATTTTTTTTTTTCCAGCTTTCTGCATTGAGACTTGTTTCTGATTTAACCTGATCTTTTATATTCAGCAGAGCAGGTAAAATAATATTCATAAAACTACTTTTGGATGGTTTTGAGAGATAATGGCTGTAACTTTGCTCTTAACAACTATGAACCTATTGCAAAGGCTTACAGGAAACAAAGTCATCCTTTTTCTCATAGAAAGCAAACAATTCTAATTTACTTGCTACAGAAACAGTCCTCTGAATGATCTAAGTATTTTGACTCCAGTCACAGAACTGGTTAAAGCTAAGATTGCAGGTTGATCTTCTGATTACTTTTGTACATTTTTCCTCATTTTAGATTATCTGAAATGTGTGAAAAACACACACTTGCATGTATGCTGTAAATACTTTCAGATTTTCTTCATAATGCAAAAACAGATTTTCTTCATAATGCAAACAAATGAGGTGTCAGTACAGGGAGCTCTCAAATTCAAATCCTTAAACACATGTTTAAATGCTGATAGAACTCAGTAACAGCCATATGAGATCTTAGCAGAAATCATATAACTCTGAAAATATTTTTTTTCACTCTCTTTCCCCTTACCAAGCAATNTTCAAATGGAACTAGATGACCTGTAAGGTCTCTTCCAACCCAAACCATTCTATGATTCTATGAAATGCCACTGTGACTGTCTTTCCTGTTTGTATCATCCATTCCCTGGCTTCTAAATTTCTCTCTTTGTAGGACTTAAACCCTGAATTTTAAAATTCTACATCAGAGCTCAAAGTTGAGCTGTAGGTGAACTAGAACAAGGAAGAAGGGAGTGCTCAGCTGGGTAGATCAGTCTGTACTTGGCATAATTGAGATGTCAAAGTAGACAAGATGGAGCAAGATTTAGATGGTAGAATAGATCAAAATGAAGTGTCTGAGCCAGGACTAGGGTAGGGGTTGTGATGATGGATTGGGAGGAATCAGGGTATTTGGAGTTTGTGTAAGAGGGAGTTGGGACAAGGTAAATGAGAAGGGTTGAAAGAAATATCTCTATCTGTGTCAGAAAGAGAGAGATGCTTAGGCTGGGAAGATTATGGACCTCCAGGATCCTAAAGGCTTTGGGACAGAAAGCTTGAGAGTAGGAATCCTGAGGACTTTGCGGAACAGCTAGGTATATAGAAGTTAATATTACACCTCAAACAGCAAAAGGGAAGTCAGTGTAACAGCCCTAAGTACCTAGCGACCAAGTACCTGCTGTATACACTCACACAACTATGCCTGGGTACCTGTTCTGACTGCCCCTCCAATGGAATAGCATACATAGCAGCAGAGGCATTACGAATAAGTAGGTACTACCCTTCAGGCTGTTTAAGGCATCTTACATACATGCGAAATGCATAGTACTCAAGTCTCAAGGCTGGATACTGTCCACTTTGCCAAGTTTTTTCACGCTTTAAAAAAATAAAGATGTGAAAATTAACTTGACTAGAGTCAAAAAATGTCTCTAAACATTTTTAAAGCCTGAATAGCATGGATACACAAAGTGTAGTGCCCAAGGCCTCTGTTGCAGGTTAGTATATTGATATAGCTGTAGACCCTAGAAAACTTCAGTCAGAAATCCACAGTCAACCAGGATTTTTATGTTGTCAGAATGTTCTCAGTTTAGATGTAAAGCCCCTGCTGGAAGCATTGGCAATGTTTCTAAAAGTCTGTCTTTCTTCTAATGTCCCCACCATTTACTTTGCATTGAGAGGGTATAAATCCTATTCTGGATTCCACAGCAAGCTCATAGGTCAAAAGCATGTTAAAACTGTGCCAATGTGTTAACTGGTCTGATCCTGCCTTCTGTCAACACGTAAGAAGCTGCTCAGGTCTTGACTTCTGTGGGAGTACTGAAAGAATAATCTTGAACAGCTCTTCTCCTTTTAAAGGTCTCCCCTCATTGGCAAATGACACCATCACCCAGGAGAAATGTGTGACAGACGTTATTTCTGTGCGAATTAGCTGAGTTCTCAGAGTCAATAGTAATCCTAAATATTGTATACAGTAGCTTAATTTATTACTGGAACTACTTCTATGCTGGAGAAAGAAGTTTTTTTTTGTTGTTTTTTTTTTTTTTTTCCCATCTCTCCCCCCAAGAACTTTCTGGAATTAGCATATGTTTATTTTGAATGATAGAAAAGTTTATTATCTACAGATACAGAAAGAAATTTTGTCTCATAAGTCAAGAAAACAGCATTATTAGATGTAGCTTTATTTATATGCTTGTTGGGAATATTGTATTGCAGGTTTAATAGCTGTTTGTTACTGCTAGAGGCAAAGCTGGAAGAGTGGTGCATATATGGCTTTGATGTCACTGATATTTCATTTGATAATAGTTACTTCATCTGTTCCTTTCAATGAGCAGTTCATGTTGGGAGCCCACTAAAGCAATCAGTCTTAAAAGACTTTAGAAAAACACAGAAGGAATCAATACTTTTTAAATTTTTCATGTGACTCTTTTCCAGTGGTTTAAAAGGTCTTCTCATTTCCCTACACCTCTAGGTCCAAATCACACAGTATAGAGCTGGAAGCAGTCATAGTCTTATCCTGATAACTTCAGCTCAGCAGTTAACTAAGTCCAAGTTAGGCAGCGGTAGACGCTGAAGAAATTCTGTTCTGCTTCCCCAGTAATATAGGTCTGTGCTTCCCAGTAATGTCAGTCAGTGTGTGGTGTAGTACCCTTATGGCTAAGTCATGCTTGGATAGCTGTTTGCCATTGCCTTCTGTCGGTATTTTGAGTTGTCACCCACATCTGATCACTGCTGCATCACATAGAGCAACACGAGATGATCTGCTAGTGGCCTGAGCAATGATGCTGTGTCATCCTTTATCTAGTTAAGCCCTGCTTGTTCCACACCTGCTTGTGTAGTACTTTCTGAGACAAAATCGAATGCATGACATCTTGTAGCATCTGAATGTTGCATGATCTAGTACATACTGGTCTGCAGGACTGTCCAATCCCATCCACACTACTGTACATATAACTTGACAGTTCTCCAACCAAGAGTTTTTAATGACAACTTTTCAAAGAATCTATTCAGAGTACCTAATGTTAGACAAAGATGCTGCCATGGGTAAGATGTGATAGGAAATGAAAGCATGAAAGGTCTGTTACACTTAATAGAAGTTCCATGCAAAGCCCACAGTCAGCAATGTTCATTGAAACGTGTCATAGCAACTACTTCCAAAGCACAAGAAAGTATTTGAATTTTTAGAAGTATTTGAATCATAGAATCATAGAATTTCTTGAGCTGGAAGGGGCCTTCAAAGGCTATCTAGTCCAACTCCCCTGCAGTGAACAGGGACACCTACAGCTGGATCAGGTTTCTCAGAGCCCTGTCCAGCCTGACCTTGAAGGTCTCCAGGGACGGGGCACACACCACCTCTCTGGGCAACCTGCTCCACTGCTTCACCATCCTTACTGTAAAGAACTTTTTCCTTATATCTAATCTAAGTCTTCCCTCTTTTAGTTTGAAACCATTCCCCCTTGTCTTATCACAACAGAGCTGCAGATTAGGTTTTAAAGAGTGCAAGGTTAGGTTTTAAAGAGCCCTTGCAGATGTCTTAAATAGTGTTCAAAAGCCCTTTTTGAGGAGTATTATGTGAAGTTCATCTCTGGGTTTTCAAGCTTGTCTTCTTTATTTCATTACCTGTCATTGTCCATAGATATTCCTGGTGATTTTGAATATACCAGGAGGAGAAACCTACTTGAAAAAAATGGAGAAGAAAAATCTTCAAAGGAAAAGCTCTGTAAAAATTTTTTGTCTGTTACAAATACATTTCTTATATAGAGTAAACTTAACAGTGAAGCTCTTGGAAATCCTACTGAGAAACTGGAAATCATCTCTTAATGGAGCTTACAAAAGAACAGATACTGCAGGTATTTTATTTTCTGGCAATGAATAAGAGGTGAGGAATCCTAAAACACCAGCAGTACATTTCCTAGCAGATGCAGTAAAAGAGAGGCAGTTACCAGAAAGTCTTATGATTCTGCTATATATTCGATCTTTTATTAGCCTATAACACTCAGGACAGCATGTTAATTAGTGCTTGGTCTCAGTGGCTACTGGTTAAACCTAAAAACCTATAGAAAGCTGTTATATTTAGATGCATTGATAGCTTCTGTAGGAAGGAAAAAAAAAATCCCTAAAATACAGATGAACATTATCACATGTTTTCTTAGAGATTTGTTGGCAAAGTTAGCTTTCATGCTAGCCAGCTGGGGTCTTGGGTTTCTATATGAAAAGAATAGCTCAGCTATGTCTTGAGGCTAATACTGAAAAGGTCATGAGATTCTTTTTCATGAAAGGAATGAAAGTAAGCTGAAAAGTACAGGAAAACATAACGCTCACGATAAATGATAGAACTGATTTAGTTCTATGCATTTCTTTGTGTATAGAAAATGACATTGAAAAATATTTGTATTTAGATTTAGAGAACAACTTTCTTTCTGCCTGTTCACCAGTTTATTATTTATTTCTAATCCTTATTATTTTAAAATGCCATAGCACCCAAAATATGCTAGACCATTTCTAAACACAATCATATAATGGATTTTTTCTGTGATGAGCAAAGCAGTCATTTGAAGTTCATTCACTGAGACCCTTTGGCCTTTGGAGCATTTAGTGAAGGGTTTGTTTTGTTTATTTTACAGTTCAGTGGAATGGAAAACAATTTTTCTTAAGCATTAGTGGAGGCCATCAAACAGAAAGAAGGAATAATTTGCCTGCTGCTGCATATTCTGCGGAATTTAAAGGTATCCTTAAAAAAAACAGGTGTAGTGATAAACCTAGATTTCCCTCCTTTTTTGAAAAAGTGTAATTATACTCATCAGACATAATGATCTGCTATTTTCCCCATCCTGCTATTGCTCAGAGCGTAATGAGAAAAGTTTGCCAGTACTGGGTGGGTTTGATTATTCCCCATTTTCTTCCTGTTTTTCTTTCCAAAAGACAAAATAGAAAACCACATTCACACACAAAATAAAATAAAAACAAATTAAATTGTTTACTTATTCACAAAGTGTGATTTGGATGCGCAGTTCATACATGGAAATAAAGTAATTGAAAATACACTTTTTTTTTCTGCCTGTTGCCATAGAACTATTTAGATTCAGCTTTTGATTACTTGGAGAGACGATAGGAGGTCCTGTTTTTCATTCCTTGCTTTTGTGTTTTTCAAAAACTAATTTTCATAAGACATTACAAATATTATTAAGTGGAGGCAAGAAACATAAATAAAACTGCTTTGAACAATAATGAGGCAAACTGAGAAATCAAGTGATTGATGATAGAGTCATTAATTCATGCAAGTTGAAAACCTGAAACCTAAACTACAGTTGAAGTCAACAGCAAAAGTCTACCTGCACAGCAACTGAGAGTCACAGCTTCTTCCTAAGAGACTTTGGTGAAGTAATTCTGACTTTACAGCCACATACCCGCAAGCTGCATCTAAATTCAAGTTGCATTAAAAATAGCAGTTTTCAGAAGCTTTTTGTAGAGCTGAACTCTTGCCTGTCCCTGATAAAATGCAAGGAAGTAATAGGTATTTGATCTTTAAGGAGATCTGGAAAAGGATTCTGGAAAACATCAAAGCTCATTTTCAAGTTGAGTTTGGCACTTAAGCAATACTGTTCGTTGAATATCGGCAGGACTTGATATTCAGGTGTCCCTTTTAGATAAGTAAAATGTTAATGTCTGTCCTCACCAGAATGACTCAGACAAAGCCAATTAGGATATCAGACCCCTTTGCCAGGTAACAACATGCAGACATCAAAGAAGGGCAGCATGGTGCTTATCTGGAATGCTTGAACACACCAAGATCCTGACAAGCTGAACAGCCTTCATTCTTTGGAAAGAACTAACATTCTTCTTTATTATGTTAGGCATGAGAATATTTGCTCTGAAGGCAAACCGGTGGATTGAAGCCCACTTAACTCATTCCCCAGAAGGGGATCCTATCCATGGCGATGTGGAATAAATCTGCTGGGGCTCCCTACTGTGTTTAACCCTTCCTAACTCCTTGTCAGAACTAGAAAGCTTCAGATTCAAGTTTCCTGTTGTTTGCTGTTCTCAGCCTCAAGACTCCCTATTTTCTATCTAATTGTCCAGCTCCCCCAAGCACATTTACAAACTATACCCCACAGGCTTTTATTCCCTACTCTAAAATTCCCACTGAATTTTAAGTGAGATGGCTGTTGGAAAGGATCTGTGTTTTGACCCAGCTTGCATTCAAAGCCTCTTGCCTACCAGCGTGCTTCATAGTTCATGACACTTGCCAGCAGTCTGGAGTAATGTTGATCCTGTTTCTAACACTTGAAAGGCTCCACTGACAAAACCCCTTCTGTGTGACAAAAACCAGAATGTAGTTCTCTTTAGTTTTTTTATGAGGAAGTCAAACATTAAGGTTGCTATGATGGATGCTACATTTTAGATGACATTGGCTATTTTTTCATTAGTGACAGTCAATTTTGTCTAGAAGAAGATTTCAAGACTCAGATAGAAATGTAATTGATATTCAGTTACTCATAATAGTTAAATGCCTTGAACAGTTATCTGCAACACTGAAAAAAGAAAAACACAAAACACCCAGTTCATTTCTGCTATAATACACGTAGTGTTTTTTCCATTTGTTTGTCTTTGTGTTGAAGGCAGGTGCTTTTAACAATGCATAAAGTGACATTTTCAGGCTCTGGAACTCATTCCCTGCAGCATTAACTGTCTGTGACTATTCAAAGGTGACTTTGTATAGACTGAGGTTAGCTTTCTGCTATTCTCTAGCCTAATATTTCCTATTTAATGCCATCATTTTATTTCCCTTGGATTCTTATTTTCTACTTTAAATGTTATAATGCCTTTTATTGTCTCTTTTCAGAGCTTGCAGTGGCAATACCTAGTGTTTTCTGATGCTTCTAGAGCTTTTTAACAGATCAGATAGACACTTGTTTCTCGTATTGGAAGGTCATTCTCAGTGAAATTAATCTAGCCTTATTTAAGGCATCTATAACAGAAGAGTCAAACTTCAGACTGTACCTGTAGAGTCTCTCCACAGTTAATGAGAGACACAGATATCTCCAAAGGGAAATTCATGTGACATGTCACATGCATCTATCTCTGGATGATAACAATGGTATCATGAATGTGCCAATTTCACTCTAATGGCAACATAGAATTATGCTACTAACTTTGGCACCAAAGGAGGGCAGATGAATTTCGCTCAGTGTGTCTAGGGTGTAAAACATTTTTTTACTGTGCATATGAGAAATTTGACTTTACCCTCATTTGTTATTTGTGCACATTTTTATTGCCTATACGATATTATTTTTCAAGTGGAATTTCTCAGCTGGGTTTCCAGCTTCCTTTGGAAAGTGAAAACCATTATTTTTAAGCACTTATTTGAAGAAATGAAAAGTCAAGATGAATGATACCATAGTTCATAGAATCATAGAATCATAGAATGGCTTGGATTTGAAGGGATCTCAAAGATCATCTAGTTCCAACCCCCCTGCCGTGGACAGGGCTGCCAGCCACTAGCTCACTAGATCAAACTGCCCAGGAACCCATCCAGCCTGGCCTTGAACACAGCCAGGGATGGGGCAGCCACAGACTGTGCCAGCGCCTCACCACTCTCTCTGTGAAGAATTTCTTCCTAACGTCCAACCTGAACCTCCCCTCTTTCAGTTTTAGCCCGTTCCCCCTTGTCCTACCATTATCCACCCGTGCAAAAAGTCGGTCCCCCTCCTGCCTGTAAGCTCCTTTCAGATATTGGAAGGCTGCAATGAGGTCTCCCCGGAGCCTTCTCTTTTCCAAGTTAAACAATCCCAACTCCCTCAACCTTTCCTCACAGGAGAGGTGCTCCAGCCCTCTGA
>VXAV01008339.1:393173-403187 GCA_013399715.1 Alectura lathami | reverse complement strand
TCCCCTCCTTCCAAGAAGACGTTAATGTATACTATTGTTTCACTCTTGGCAGCCCTAAGATCCTTTCTGTATGCATTCATGCTGCATGAGGGGTTGGTCATAGGGTTTCCCTGCTCTTTACCTTCTTCTTATGGCAGGAACCACTGAAAAGGTCAGACATAATCATAGGAAAGAGAACTAAAAGAAGAAACTGAAATGAGGAGGATGATTAAAGGAGCAAATCCAAACACTCTCTGCTAACAAGATAATGAAGGATCTTTCAGATACTTTCAAAAGGGATCAATGGTACAGTGATGATAATCATATTATGTAGCATCTTTCATCCTAGAGGATGTTAAAATGCTCTGGATTTTCAGCACACTCATACAAGGAATAATTTTGTCTAAGACTAATGCAAAACTACCCATGGGTGGCAGCTACTCCACAGGGAAATGTAGCACTGAAAATGTGAAGTGTGGGAGGGTAGAAAATACAAACCTTAAAAACTAAGAACATACAGGGCATTAAGTCTACTTAAAACTGGTTTAAAGATCATGCCTTGCTGTGTTTAGAGGTAAAGTGCCTGTTTTTCAAGAGAGCTAGTGCTGGTAGCCAGCTCCGGTGAATCTAAATAAGGGATGTGCTGCCAAGAGGGAATTTGCTCTTATTTGCATCATATTTGCCAAACAGTGTTCACTGTAAAGGGAAAAGTCCAGAATGTTAGCGGGAAATTAGAGTGTCTAACCTTCTAAAATGGAGGAAATCTGTAAGAAAAAGTGGCTAAAAACAGGAGCATGAACTCTGAAAAGGGCTGGATTCCAGGGTTGGATTCCAGACTTCTTCACTACATGAAAAATAGAGTAACATTTTCTTCTGAAAAATTACCACAAGAAATATGCAAAGTGTATTTTCATCAGAGTTAGTCCCATTTGATGCAGGATGTCAACTTTAACTGTATTTGTCTCAGCAATTTCCCAGTCTTTGCTGGCTTTTTTTCCCATCATCTCTCATGCGTTAACCATATTGATATAATTTTGACCCTATCCCAACCACAAGATCACCCCTTGCCATTACAAACCCTTTTTGCTTAGTATTCAGCTGATGTCAAACACACATTTTAGTTTTCCAAGAAACTTATTTAATACCTAGCCCCACTACCTATCCTCAACTTCAAGATTCCTAGCACAAGGAACATAAAGGCTCAAAAAACATATATGTTACTCCAGATCAGCAGATTATGGAGGGTTAGCCGATCTTTGGTTACTTGCATAGATCTTGATGTTAGCCCTAGGCATACACAGCGTAATGTAAATTAGCTTAGTCCTCTTCCATTATGGTGAGGATGGAGTCAAACTGACGTACGTTTATCCCAGGTTAAAGATGCATGTGATTGTTTTCACTCCTTTGCCAGCTCATGTTTGAACCGAAGAAACTTTACAGAAATTGTAAGCTTTATTGCTTCTTAGTTTTTCTCTGCTAGCAAAGAATACACATTGATCAAGTAGTATTTTTGCAATTTTGCTAAAGAGACTTTTTATCAGTGTACATTTTTGTGAAAATGATTTTTAAAATGCCACATGAAGATGTACTCAGCAAAGTGACGCTCATTTAAAGGCTGTCTTAAGGCCTATAATATATATATTTTTAAATAAAAAATGCTATAGGCTACTGATTATGGCCAAGATTAATCTAAAAATGGCAATACCTGCTATAATGGGAAATATGTGAATAAAATGAATGTTGAAATGTTGCGGTTTTAAAATGCATGTTTATAGTTTATTCTTTCCTAGCTGGAAGTGTCTGTTGCACATGATCTTGTTTGCTTAGAATGCACTTCACTTCTCTTAGGCTCTAGTCAGCTAGGAAAAAAAAGAGTCCAGATAAAGACGGAATCCTTTCAATGAGGTCTGTGTTCAACAGCTCAATCCAAAACCTTTTGCTGCTATGTGAAAGGCTGCAGTGGGCTTTCTGAATGGTCTATGCTGACATCTTTAGCTCATGGCATTTGTTGGCATGTTGTTGCCCACGATTTCTCTGATAGGATATAATTTGCTACAGCTGGCTTAAGTGCAAAACCACCACAGGCAAAGCTTTATGCCATTCCTTTGATGTGGTATTTAATTGTGTGTCTCATCAAAATTAGACAACAAATGAGGAGAGAATAGGTGTGTATCATCCTCTGCATATCAAGTGTATAGAAACTATCTCTTGCCCAGAGTCCTGCTTGAGCCACTGCACACCTCAGTGCTCAGACACAGAGGGTCTCATTTGCTCTATTTCTATATCTTCAGGATGTAGATGAGTTTTAAACATCTACCTACTGCTAAAGCTCATTATTTTCTGCAAATATCATAAGTGGGGGTGGGGTAAAGGGAATACAAAAATTTATTCTAAAGTATAATTAGAGGCAAGATTCTGGTAGGGATTTAGATATAGCTTGATTAAATCAGAGTCCTTTTCTAACACAAATAAACATTACACTGAGAGTCACATAATTTAGAGATATTGCAATGCAAGTTTAAAAATTCATTGACATCATGTTAGCTGAAAACTCCCATCTTCAAGTGTAACCAGTAAGGAAGATCCTCAGCTGAAATATACTCATGTTGTTCCAATCTCTGTGATGCAAAGGATTGGGTGGATAAGAGAGGCCAAGGACATCAAATGAAAAAAAAAAATAAAAAGGTGTGTATGAAGGAAAACTCTTCTGCATTCATTACACCATATTGCATTAGTACATTAGTGGGAAGCCAGAGGGAGCAAACTGCTGTTGTATCTTGCGCAAGTGAGAGATAATCATTAGACTATGTGAATTCCAGTGCTAGTCTTCCAAGAATGGTGAAATTATGGTTCTCAGAAATCAGTAGCCTACACTGAGTTGTCTACTTCAAACAAATAAAAGCAAAAAGTTCAGTTTTCTCTCTCGCCACAGCTGACTTTTGAGCTGGGCCTAAACATTACAAAGAGGGCAAGAGATTCTATGGGGATTTTAACTGGCTGGACCAAGCAATTATAGGTCCTGTTTATGCACTCCCTAATGGGCTGGATAATGGGTACTGTTAAAAGAGTAGCACAGAATGAGAGAGACACAGGATTCTGAAGGTCCACTGAAGCTCAGACATTCTGGATACCCCACTGGCAGGTATTATATACAAGGGACAATCTCTGTGGTTCGCTGAGGAGCCAACAGACTCCATTCTTTCTTGCATGCATTTTTCCCTCTGATCTCTTTCTCCTCACGAGGTGGAAATTTTTTACTCAGAGGATGATGAGGCACTGGAGCAGGTTGCCTGGAGAAGCTGTGGATGCCCCATTCCTGAAGGTGCTCAAGGCCAGACTGGATGAGCCCTGGGCAGCCTGATCCAGTGGGTGGCAACCAGCCCATGGCGGGGGGTTGGAACTGGATGGGCATAATGTTCCTTCCGACGTGAACCATTCTAGTATTCTATCATATGGTGATCACCATTCTATCACTTGGTGAGATGAAGTTCCAAGTGAGCTGTATTTATACCAGCAGTGCCATACACAGTCACAGCTTTCCAGCTCATCCAACACCTAAATACAGTGTTCTTCTCTCCAGCTCATCCAACATCTAGATTTGCTCATGGGAAAGCAAGGATGTAAACATGGAGTGGAGTTTGGAGCTGTAGCTAAAGAAATGCAGGTTGTGATAAATGGCTATCAAAACATAGCATCTATTCCTATGAAGGTGAAATCCACAGTATCCCTGTCACAACCTATACAGAATCTTTGTCTTAGAAGAAATAAAGTTTGTGAGTAAAGAATGCAGAATACTTTTTTCAAGATTATATTGCTCATCAGTGAGACACAGCAAGGTGAAGGACAAGAAGTAGATAAAAAAGAAAAATATTTGAAAAAGCAAATGCCTTTGCAGTTGATTGGTTTTATTTTTATTTTTTTTTTTTCATCTGCTATCATTGCTAAGACAGTCAAGATGAATTTAAAATATTCTAGCACTTGTCTTCATTGTTTTGAAATCTTCAGATGACCCTGTAAGATGCTGCTTCAATCAGAAAGACTATCATTTCTTTTTCTGTAGATATCTAACATACCTAACATCTTAGTAATATTACCTTGTCACATTTTAATATATGTGGTTTTTTTCTGTTTTGTTTTGTATGCCTTGGAAATACAGTCTAGCCTGCTTTGCAAGACTGAAGGGCTGCAGAGACAAAGGGAATGTTTGTCAATTGTCTAAATGCTTGAAACTGCAAAATACAAATTATCCCTTCTGTTTTTATGAGGTATTTTTTCTAATGCAGTGTTGTTTGCTATTGCTGCTCTGATGATAGTGACACTAAAAGAAAAGATTAAATGGCTTGCCCAGATTCAAAAATCAAGTAAGCAGAGCTAACACTAAAACTCAAACTTTTTGAAACAAGATCAAAGCCTAATAGATTGTCTAATAGGCTAAACAATGAATTTAAAAAATACATCATACTTGAATCTACCTGGGTTATGTTGTGCTAATCTTGAATGACAGAAAAACTTGCAAATACAGTAAAGAAAAGAAATCAGCATAGATGTGGTAACTGTGACTTGACATCAGTAAGACTTAATCTGTGTATATGTAGAAAGTTGTTGACCGAGTTAAGAAAAACCTCATTCGGTAGTCCCTTGGGATCCTAGAACTTTTTAAGCATTAAAACACTTAAGTAAAAATTGAAGACAAGCTCAGAAACAGAAAACACTACACTTTTTTTTTTTTTTTTTCCCTATACAGAAAGGGCAAAAGTATGGTATGCTAATTTCATTTCACATAAAGGAAAACAATAAACAAAGAATGCATATGAAATGCCAAGGGCAGATATTCAGTTACTGTATGTTTGATTTACTAGTGTTAAATTATCTGATATTTGTGGAGGTTCTGACCCTCAAATTTTAAAATAGACACCAAACTCCCTGCTTCGTGAGCAATAACTTCTATTGAAAATATATTGTCTTTAACTTGTAGACATACTTGCATTCTTCAGATTTGCTTCTTGACTTTCCGTCCATCCTGCTGCTCTCTGGTATGTGATATAAAAAGATAGAAGATTTTGGAATTGATTCTACATTTGCAAGCAATGTAGCTATTTTCTCTTTATGCAGATAAGGCATTGTAATAGACAATTAGTTCTGAATTTTAACAGTAGGTTGTTTTCATTCTTGTAGCCCTTTTCCAGTGTGGTGATTTTCTTCTGTCCCAGTCTGTAGGATTTTATATGTCAAAATAAATTGAAACTCAGGTATGACAAAGCATATTTATGTGGTTTTGTATGTTTTTACACTATCATTTTTTTTGTTTTAAATAACATAACATATCTAAGTGTTTGGCTGTAGGAAATTCTTCTAGAGGCTTAAACCAGACACTTCAACACAGATTTTGAGGACCTTTGTTGAAGCTCTCCCACATTTGGGAAATTATTCCATGAAACTGTACAGTGGAAAACTATTGAGATCTGATGGTTTTCTCAGCCCTTAGAATTCAAGCCATGACCTACTGGATCGTGATGATGAAAGTAAATGAGTTACTTAGTGGTTAACACAGAAAACTTTGCAATCTTCCCCTCCTAAGGGAACATACTGCTCTATATTCATGATAGGGAAAGTCTGGAGGAAATCCATGGTAATATTAATTATTTTTAAATGTGCTTAGAGAGATATCACTAGTTTAATATTGTATACCATCTGGATCCAGATTCTCTGGTTTAATATTGTATACCATCTGGATCAAGTCTCACTGCTTGAGAGAATGTTTATAGTTATGAACTGCATCTTCACAATAAGATTTATGCACTTTTTTTCCTTCACTTTCATGGTAGTATAAAATAATTTTTACCTGAAGAACAGGACATAGTCAAACCTCTATGAGGACAAATCAAATTCTCAGTGAACTCTGGATCATATCATCTGGCCAGACCTTGAAGTGGGGTAAAGATGCTTTCAGTCATGATGACTCACAATGGTAAAGAAAGGAAGTTGTTTTTTCTTTTCTGCTGCACGGCTCTGACTGCCATTGACAGCCAGCCCTGCAGAGAGATAGAAACAGAATGCAATCAGACTTCCAAATCTTCCCTTAATGCAATGTCTTTCTTTGGAGCTTTTCCCTGTAGGGTACCTCTCAGATGGGGATAAGTAATGCTGTTAGTACATAATCCAGTCACTGATGCAGATTGCTCCTAGACAACCCCGAGAAGCAGATTTTATTTTTTTTTTATGTTATAAAGTGACTTTTCTGCAGTAAAAAGAAAAGAGAATGTGGCTTAGAAGTTATTAACAGTATAAATAAGGCTTGCTATGCATTTTCTGCATATGAGAAAATTAGAGTCTTAGTTTATCATAAAATATCAGAAACCAAAGCAAAACAATGAAGCATTTTAGTGTTCAGGACAGGCTGTCAGTTTAGTGTTCTCTTCTCCCCAGTTGCGTTATCCAGTCAGTTTGGGAAGTGTGCTTCTCCTTCTTGTTCCCAGGCTAAACCTGTTTCTGGGACTGCCAAGGCAGACGTCTCTTTCTAGAAATTTGCTGTCACTGCTGTGCTCTCTCCCTTTTGTTCTGTATCTCTAATACTGTGCTTAATATGGTGTTTTTTGTAGTGTGGTCTTCAGATGCAGTTACTTCTCTGGGTCTTGATAGATGTGATTTATTTTCCAGCCCCACATCTAAACTGTTATTCAAATTCACTTATTCTTCCCAACTTCCGTCCTGCTCCCACAATGTCTCTGTCTTCTCTATGTTGACTGCAGAATTTTGGGTCTAGGATTGTATCTCCTGGTCAGCCTTGTAAAGAGGGCTGAACACCATAGTTTAGAAAACATGCAAAAAGCAGAAAATCATGGATCATTGTCCCATCCACCCAGTTTAAGCATCTAACTTTGACCTACTGAAGAAGTTGTCAAAGTTCTCTGTAGAGGAAATAGAGACAGGTGGATGCCTTTGAAGCTATCAGGATTGATGCCCTTCAGCTATCCAAATTAAAAGCACAGCATCTAGCTCTCCAGGCTATCAGAAACATCTGTCTCTACTGTTAAAACTGTATATTTATAAATGGAATCTCTCCCATAACTAGGAACAAAAAGACTGAAAATGTGTGTGGTTGTTCCAGAAGAACTGAGTTAGGTATTATGATAAATGCATTGTTTCCTCAAAATCCTTGAGGATTCTTTTAAAATGTTGCACTGGTACTTCCCAGTTCCACTCAGCTGGTTTTTAAAATGTTTTTTGCCAGCTGCTAATGCTTCTAACAAAATGAAATCTGCAGGTGTAATGTAGTTCTGAAACGTATGTTTGAAGTGAAGAATATAGTGAGAACATATGGAAATGGCATTATTCACATCCCTTGAATTATTTTTAAGAACTTAGAAAAATGTATTTGACTGTAATCTTTCCCTTTAACTTTCTTTCTTACCTGAGTATTCACCACATGAAGCTTCTTAATAATCTCACCACCAGACGTCAGATTCAGATCTACTCAGGCCATCTTCTGCCTTTTGTAGCAATTTGTGCATTGCTAAAAAAAATTAAATATGTTAAAAATTATGGTGTAAGCTTGTTAGAAGTTTATTTCAGCAAAGGTGAAATCTTCGGAAACAGCATACAGATATACTCAAGAATAATTATCAGTCCTATTCACTGTAATATTAATTAGTGTACCATTACTGGACTGCTTAAACTTGTAAAGGTGTCCTATTATCTGTCATAGGTGCTAAAAATATGAAATGAGAAAGCTTCCTAATTTTCAATAGCTAACAAACTAGAAGAACAAGTGAAAGTTTGGCAAGAATTTGAGCAGAGAGAGATGAAAGGATTTGCTTAAGTCTGTAGAAGAGATGGCAATAAAAACAATGATTTCTGAATTGGAATAAGTCTGTGATCACTAGGCCATGTGTGTTTCTTTACCTGTTGAACTATCAGCTGCTTTTAGTGCTGCTAGGGAGAAATACAGTTTTCCAGGGATGGATTTTGTCATGTCTTACAGTAGACAAGTGTCTTTCCTACCAAGAAAATTGATTAACAGATGATTGAGAAGAAGAAAGGAACAGAATCTACCTTTTCTTTCCTTGTAGAACGTAATGTAAAACAATTTTAAAATAAAAATAATTTCATTAGGCCGGGATAATTCAGATGCAAAAACAGAAAACAAAGTATGCAGCATGTATTCCAAACTAGAAACTCGCACCTTCTCATATAGGACAGAGCTACTTATGAGTTTCATAAAGAGTCAGTTCTTAATGGAGGTGAAGAGGTCAGCAGAGGCTGGCTGTTTCTTGTCTTTTTCTTTTTACAGTAGCACAGTCAGGATCTCATTTTCTGCTGCTTGCATTGGCTGAAGGGGGCAGGGAATGTCAAAATGTATGGATTTCATAGCAGGTTTGTTAAAGTTCTTGATTCCCTTGATTTATCCTTTTGCAACTATCATGAAAAGTGAAAGTGTTGGCAATTAGAGTTAATGAGCAATTCATTGCTTGTGACAGTTTATTTCAATTAGCATCATTGTTGGTTTCTTCTTTAAGTTGAAAAAATGTTCTGAAAAGCTTCTGTGGTTACACATGGAGCCAAGCTTGAGTTTTTCTTAACTGGCTGAGAACAGCAGACACAACCTGACCTTTACTAGAAGGAAATATATTATTCTTAAAGGAGCCTTCAAATCTCCATTGGCTCTGCTGCATAAATTTACATGTTTCTTTAGATAATTTTTGCCACCAAAGAACTCTCCATAGGTGGACTTCTCACAAAACAAATACCACACTCATTTCTGCTGTGTTTCTCAAATGTATTGTTCTGATGGTTGAGAGAGTTGAGCTTGTTCAGCCTGGAGAGCAAAAGGCTCCAGAGAGACATTACTGGAGCCTTCTGATACGTAAAAGGGGACCTGCAAGAAAGGTGAGGTGAAACTCTACCGGAGTGTGTAGTGATAGGACAAGGGGTAATGATTTTAAGCAAAATAGGGTAGCTTTAGATTAGACATAAGGAAGAAATTCTTCAGTGTGGGTGGTAAGGTACTGGAATAGGTTGCTCAGGGATGTTCTGGATGCCCCATCCCTGGAGGTGCTCAAGGCCAGGTTGGATAGGGCTTTGGGCAGCCTCCTCTAGTAGGAGGTGTCCCTGCCCACATGAAAGGGATTGGAACCAGGTGATCTTAAAAGGTCCTTTCCAGCTCAAACCATTCTCTGATTCTGTGACACACCAAGGTTTCTTTCTTTCTTCCTTCTCTCCTTGCTTCTTTCTCTTCTTACTCTTCTTTCCTCCTTCCTTCCGTCTTTCTGTCCATCCTTACACCCCTTCTGGATTCCTCCATAACTTCTGGAAATAATGAAACATAGTAGAATTCAAGAGAAATAAATGCAGTGGTGTTGTAACAAATCTGAATCTCAGAGAGTTGATAAAATGTATCATGAGTGTTGATAACTTACAATTGCTCATGGTAGTTTAAAAGTACTAGTTACAGAAGAGTCAGTCCTTCTTCTGAGAGTTGATTCGGTGAATCTGAACATGAAAATGAACATACAAATGGAATCAGCCTGATCCTGCAGTTTTGTATCTGTAAGGATTTTGATGCTGCATGCAGTAATTCCAACTGAGACTGAATTATATGCAGTATTTGACAGCAGGAAGACTGGACTTCTGAAATAAAGTTCTAACCCTGTATATCATTGCATTCATTCCTTCCATTTTTTAAAAATGTTTGTTTTCATGGTCTCTGCTTATTGTTCTGACTGAATAATATTCTTTCATTCTTCTTTATTAAAACAGTAGATTTCTCAGCACGGCAATATTCAGTGCCTTAAGCATTCTAGAATGACTGAGGTCAACATAAGCTTTGTGGGACTCGCTGAATTCATTTTAACAGAATAAAAAATTGTAGTATGGAATGCTTATGCTATTAGTACTATGGCTACCATTTTTATTTACATGTTATCAGACCTACCTAAATATAGTACAGACAATAAGTTTGACAAAGTATACACCGAAGTTCTCCTTGACTGCATAAATGTTTTCTCTCAGGTCAGGTAACATAAAATGCAAATGAAT
>VXAV01008339.1:357394-393159 GCA_013399715.1 Alectura lathami | reverse complement strand
CTGAAATAGGAAAATCCTCATTTACCCACTTATTTATGTCACTGATATTTTTGTTACCAATTCACTGTTGACTCGAATAATTTCATTAGCACTTCATGAACTCAAGTTATAATCACACAAACAAATATGACAGATTGGTTTTATAAAGCTATCGCAGCAGTTTACTTTGTCTAAAATAGAACACATCTTTATGTAAGTTCGTTAATCCACAATATTCTTACATCTTCAATACTTCCTGCAGTTCTGAAAATGTCATTTCAAAAAGGTTATACAACAATTTAGGAAGCAGTACAGAGAATGGTTATGAAGACAATTTCAGGCATGAATTCCATGTAGGAGGAAAAAGGAAGTCTGTGAAAAACTGGTAGTCTATAAAATCAAGAGTACTGTTGATAAAGTGAATGCAATGCACAGCTAAATTGCGGGTTTGCCCCAGGATGTTCTAAAGGTCAAAAGTGTAAATGAGTTTATAACAGGATTCAGAGGTCTAAGGTGAATCTACCTAAAGTTTTTTTTTTTTCTAATGAGCATCTCCCAAAGATCATCCCAAAGGCCTAGTTTTATTTGAACCAAAACTAGAATACATAGTTTCTGTAAAACTTCAAGTGACTACAAAGGTGGCTACAAGAAAGAGAAAAAAACTAGGAAAAAAAAAAAAAAAAGAAGAAAAAAAAAGTATAGACTTATCTTTCCCTATTTGTTCTGTCCTTGTAGAGCAATTTCTTGCTTCCAGACTCAGTTATTAACAACTTGATTTTCTGGATTGCCTCAAAATCTCCCGTGACCTCCAGGGATTTCTTTTCTAAATACATCTACAACTGCTCCTCTCAGAAGTTTTTCAGGCTCTCTGCAAAATTTCAGACTCCCATCTCTTTTGTGAATCTCACCCTTCATTTGCTTACCATATCGTAAATTTTGCAACCTTTTCTGCTTTGTGCTCGCTCCACTGTTCTCCAGGGGCATGACATATGGCTAGGCATCCCCACCTGGTGCAGACACTTCCTTTTAAAACAGCAGATGATCTTTAAAAAAGAACTGAGAGGAACCTGGATAAAATGGGTATTATAACAGAATTTATAAAAGTATTCAATTCATCTCCTTTTTTTCTCATATTTTTAGTGTTGTACACTGCATTTCGTAGTGGTGCTGTAACAATCCATGGAAGTCAATACACTAATAAGAATACTTCAGAAGGCAATAGAAAATCCTGTTATTTAGTTAAAAACATATGTGGAAACAGTTATATATATATTCATATATGTATATAATTATCCTAGAATAGATTATAGTGCAAATAGTAAACTGACCATTTTGGCCAAGCTTTGACTGACTTGATCTTCTGGACATTTCTGGATCCCTGTTCCACTGCAGGTTATTTTATTTTCTGCATCTATAACACAGAATAATAGCAAAAAATAGATCACATGCATGTCACACATACAGTTAAAAACAAGTTGTTCAGAAAACTACTAAAATGGGTGAAATTTCTGGGGTTTGTCAGTTAGATAGGATGGTTAAACAGCTGTGGAAGATTTCCNTTCTTTAATCTCTGTCCTCCAAGCAAGCCTGAAGCTGTTTACTTGGATCCAACAACTTCAGGACTCAGCTCACAAATTCCTATAGGGTTTGCTCAGCCCATTTTTCTCCATTTAATTAATCAGCTCCTGTTATCACTGAATCAAAGTCTCTGTTTAAGTAACTATGAACCATTATTGCAATGTCTATGAAAGAAATAATCTCCCAAAACCTTGTCTATGACTGTTAGATGCTCCCCTGGCTTTGTTTCTTATGACTCCATGCACCTCTTTCTTTCTAGCTACACCCTGTTAAGCGTGAAACTCTCTAAGTGGTGAGATACACACATGTAAGAACACTACAAAGTTAAAATGCAGTCTCATCTGACTGTGTACACACTAGAAATGCCATGCTAAGATAAATTTAGAGAAACACAGAAGAATAGTTTATGTTGCAGAATTCAATGATGATAAATCCAGGTAAATCTTGTGTTGAGACTGGAGTTAATTCAAAGGGTGAAGACTCTGGCAGAAAAAAAAAATAAAAATAAAAAGAAAGCCATATGTAAATTTTTTATGGATCAGAAAAGATCAGAGACTAACATCCAAAAAGTATCTGTTCTTCTTAATGAAGTTAATCAGACTTACAGTTAATTTAAGTGTGTCTCTCATACTTCTTTCTGGTATTCAGTAATTAGTTTTCCCTCATATCGGTTAGTATTTCCAAGTTTATCAATGGAGAAGGAATCCATCCTTGAGCTTAGAGATGGTACAGCTCTGAAACTTGCAGTTGAGCCCTGATTATGCTATCTATCATTGTAGTAAAAACAAGATTTCACTTTGCCAAGACATTTCCATTTTTCAGAAACGTTTTCAAACTAAATTGATAAAAAATGTTGATGTTTCCAGGAGAAAAGACATCTATAACAATGGATGTTATATATTAGAAAGCATTGACTAACCATATTTATAATAACTAAACTTTTTTTCAGTTTGATTGATAATCCCAAGCAGCATACAAATCACATGTACATCTATCTACATTATGAAATATAGAGCTGTAATAGACTAATTAATGTAAATGTGACCCAAGAGTCCAAACGCAATGAAACAGACATGTTTCTAGTATTTTCAGGTGCAAACCTTGAATCCTGTGCTTTCCCAGCCATTTCCCATGTTGAACACTTCAGAAAACTGGTGGTGTACAGAAGAACTATAACGAAATGTCACAAAAATGTGCTATTCCATCAAAGATTTTTCAGTTGTAAACAAAAATCCTTTGGAAAAATGTTGGAGTTCTATATAGTCAGGAGGAGAAAAATGCTTTGATGCTGTGTATATGGTGAGCTGGGGTGCTACTGTGGCATGTGGGTGGTAAGGGTGGTGAGGCAATGCCAAAGGCTGCCAGGAGAAGCTGTGGATGCCACATCCCTGGAAGTGTGCAAAGCCAGGTTGGATGGGGCTCTGAGCAACCTGCTTTAGTGGAAAATGTCACTGCCCAGGGCACGAGGGTTGGGACTAGATGGTCTTTGAGGTCCCTTCCAACCCAAGCCATTCTATGTAGAAAATTCTCTTTATCAGGTAAAGCATCTATGAAAAAATTGGGTCTGGCATACTCGAGATCGCTGGTCTCAGCATAAGGCAACACTCCTGTGTTTTCCCTGGCATTACAGTACCTCTCCCTAAACAAATATGGTTTCAGTGGAAGACACAAGCTATCCATCCACTGTTTGTGGATAAGCAGTACTAACAGAGATTTCATAAGCCACCTTTTCTGCACCTTTAAAAGTGTTGGTGTACAGTACAGCCGTACCTAAACTAAGTAGTTCAAACATTGTTCAGACATTTTCACTGAGTTCAAAACTGAAATGCTATTAACATACTGCTGTATTCTTATAACTCCACAGTGTGTATCTGTATCAGCATCTCCAAAGAGAACTAAAATAAAATTCCATAACCAGATATCATTGAAACCTGTCCACATGTTTAGACACATAACATATGCTTAAATTTAGGTTAACTGAGCCCTTTTTCCTGATCCATAGGATTTTTTTAATATCTAGTTTGAATATTTACTGCCATGGTCTAAATTATTACAAGACCAAATTATTTCCGTTCCATTTGTGGCAGCCTTTGACCTATTTTAACTTTATTTTCATATCATCAGTCACTTTCCTTTTTTTTCTTAACAATACCAGTTATTCAGATTTCTCATCCTAGCCATGTTTTCTAGATCCCTGATCAATCACCATCACTGCCTTTCCCTGGATTATTGCAACTGGTCCATATATTTTCAGAAACTCAGGTTAATGTACAGGGCTTTATTGTTCGGGCTGGTTGTTATGGAGTGCACTGGAAGGATAACTACTTTTATTCAAACATCAAGTCTGCCGCTTGAATAGAGAGCCAGACATATGGTTTTTAGTGTTATCAGTTGATTTCTCTCAAGTTCTGAAAGTAATTGCCCTAAGTACACTCGTAGCATTCATCCTAAAAATAACCAAATGCCATGTAAAAATGCGACATTTTCCTGACAAGTGTGATTCATGAGGAGCAGCAGTGTGATGACTGGAAATTTTCCCAGCCAAAGTGATTACAGTGACAACCTCACTATATGGGATTAACTGACTGAACAGCTGGTTTTACATTTACTCTTTATATATGCACAGCTGGCAAGCACCATCTTTTGGATAGACAGATGGATGTCTGTTTGTTTGGGGGGAGATAACATATTTATCATGCATCAGCTCTCATCTCCTGAGAATATGCATTGCAATAAATATTACACATAAATTATCAGAAAAGAATGAGTTTTAAGCCTCTGCGTGTGGTGCAGGCAGGGTTATAGCTTGAAACACTGGTTGCACTTGCAGTTCTGCAAGACTTACTCTAGCATTAATAAATTATTATTAATTAATAGGGACAGGCTAAGATTACTAACAGGGAGGGATCTGATGGCATAGGAACAAATAGATGGGGAAGAAATTAGGATAGGAGCTGATGAGATCATCAGCTGCTTCTGCGAAATCACCTGGGTACACACACACCCCTGATGGCCCTCTGCTGGAGTGAGCTGTGCTGCTTTTCACAGAAGAGAGATCCATGCATGTAACCCATTGCTGTGGAAGGCTAATGTCCCAAGTGGACTCAAAAGTGCAGCTTGCAAAAACACAATTTAGGCATGTTAAATAATGCAATCCGCAACAGTGACCACAACAGTCCTAGTATTAGTTATTCTCACTGTGGAGTGTTTTCCGTGCTGTTGGCAGCAACTGGTGATTGCCATGCCTGCGCTGCAGGTGCCATCACCATGCAAATAATTCATGACTGTTTCCATAGCTTTGGCAGCAAAATAATACGAAATCTATCTGTAGACGGTTCCTTCAGCCTTCCAGAAATACAGTGCTTCTGAAAGGAGAAGGTAAAACTCTCTTTTTTTACCTGTATGTTCTTTTGGCAGAGCAAAAATACCTTCAGGGTTCATTCTCATTTTATTTAATGCACACGGTAAAAACTTACGAGGTCACAGGGATTTATGCTAGCAGATTTGGCGGCCTTTTAATATTTACTTAGGCTGTAAAATATAATTTGAAATTTGGAAGTATTTGTCATTGTATCTAAGATGGATAAAGGTATGTTTATTATAGCTGTATTTGCTATGTGTGATTTACATTGTTATATGTTGACTTTTCATTTCCTCAAATGTCACAGCTGCATTTTTGTCTTTCTAACTTTCTTGAAGTATAGAAAGTTAAATATTTTTTTCGCACCGATAGCAATCAAGTCTTGTTACAAAGTCTTAGGGTCAGACTGCTATACCTACCAAGCGATGTCTTATTTTTTGAGTGTACTTCATGTTGCCTTCTATTGTGCAATGCGATGTGATTCTTCACACCCAAGTGTCTCTTTGCATAATCCATACTCAAGACCTACATATATACAATACTAAAACCATGACCTGGGGAGTGACATTAAGCAGAATATCTTCTTTTCCTTCTCCCCTACTCCTGTACTTTCAGTGCTTATTCTTTTCTTAGGCAGTTCTCTTGCATGCTCTGAAGATTGTGCTTGCAACTTCTGAACAACAGCCTCAAAGACTACTTCATGGTGCTCTTAAGAGTTGTTATAAACAAAGCCAAGGACCCTATTCTTTCTCCGAGAGCATGAAGTATTGAATGGTAGCAGCCTTTCAAGATCCAGTGGAACTTGCATGCTTGGTTTTATAGCATCACAACCCAGGCATGTAATTTTTGTCAAAGAATATCAAATACCATGCGTTGCAAATGTCTCATTCATCACACCTCTCTACCTCTTCATCCACAGAACATGAAATACCTTTGGATGATGACAGAACAACTGTGTGTGTAGCAGTGTACCTTTTTTTCTGTACCTTTAAAGTCTGGATGAAGTCACTTCCTCTTAGGTGGTGTATACAGCAGGAGCTCGTACTTTTTGTACCCTTAGCCACTGCTGCAATGTTAACAATCAGCAATTAGGCACTGACCATAGAGCAGGAAAGGGCATGAAAGGTATTTATTTGCAGAAATCTGCCCACTCACCCACTGGGAGACCGTTTTTAGAACTTTTAGACTGTACATAACTTAGACTCCATATTTCATCACATAAGTATAAAAGGCATATTTTCAAAATTACTAAAGACAGTTTCTGCCAAAGATTTCTGACTTTTCACTGCTTCTGATAATGACATATTTTAATATAGCTGCCTAAGTACTGATTTAGGCACCTCTGAGGCTTTAGAATTTTTGTTGGTGTTTAACCAAAATAATCAAAATCTAGTCAAACACAAGGGGAGCTTGAAAACAACTTAAATATTCACAGTACAACAGATTAAGTGTTTTTAGAAATAAGGGCTGCTCTTACATACCTAGCCTTTTGCACATGTGGTCTCATCCCCCAACAAGCAGACAAAATGCCCTGGGTGTAAGGACTAGCTTGGCATAACATTAACATTAGTAGGATAAATAGGATATGTTGCTTAGTGAAAAAGGAAAAAAAAAAAAAAAAAAAAAGTTTTGCTACCTTGTAGTCTCTGGTGGGGGCTGAGGAAACATTTGAGAAACATCTATCCAGGAAAAAAAAGAAACACCAAAGGCATCTAATGGTAAGGTTGGGAAGTCAAATGACAGATGCTTGAGAAGCCAAACAGCAAGGGAGTTTGAGAGTTCAGACAGCAGATGCACGGCAAGCAAAAGGGTTCATCTGAGAGAACACCTGTCATTTTTAACGCACCTGTTTAATTTTTGAACTATAGAATTTGTGGATGTGAGAGGAAGTGAGGAGACAAAACTGGAGCCACGGACCTGAGGGGATGAGGTCTTAGTCTTTGTATTCGGGACTATCAGCATCGTCACCCTAGTGCAGTCTTTAGCGTAAGCAGATGAAACAGCTGTTTGCACTGCTGGATCTATTCAGAGTGGGAAAAAAGGGGTAAACACTTCTAATGCAAATATCAGCCTTGCCTCTCTACACTTGCTGCAATGATTCTGTTATTTAGGCACTTATGGTTGCAACTGGTGCAGAAAATCTCAAGGGCAAACAAGGCTTTAATTAATAATCATTTATTTTCTGCAATAAGTAATTGGGAGGAAGCTCAATTGAATGCTTAGATTTGAATATATTTTTGTGGTCCAATAAGGAAAGTGGTTTATTCATCTGCTTTGTTAATATTTCCACTATATCTATGTCAAATTGTAGGATAATGCTATGTTTCCCAAAGCTTTGATAAAGAGAAGGGATAGAATAGAAATGTGGAGCAGTCTAATCATTAGAATGTGTTGGCTTATAGGTAAACCTAGTGACTGAAAATTTTAATGATTTTTCAGACTAAATATAAATAACCCCTAAAGGGAAGCTGGAATTGCTGTGAATGCCTGCCTTACAAGCCCATAAAAAAATGGAAGATTTTATCTAGCACATTACAGGAAATTCTTGTATTCCTCAGAGCCCTCAGCATTGAGGCATAACATTATAATATAAAAAATATGTACGTGTATACACTCAAAAACACATGCAAAAACTTAACTTTCCAATTTCATAGTAAAAGATAGAAGGGTTTACCAAGTCTTATTCATAATTTGTCCATTTCATATTTTAGTACTCTATACTTGAAAAATAAACTGTAAGCAGTTAAAAAGTATGGCCATCTGCAACAAGAACAATTTTTTTTTAATACACATTTTAGTGTATATCACACATACTGTATTGGATACACTAGGTATTGAAAAATGTCAATGTTCGATTGTCCTGGCAACAATAGAGTTGCAATCCCTTTGTGTTCTGCAGCACTAGTCACTAGTTTTTCTCTCTTTCTGGACCCAATACTGTGCTAAGCGATGTTGAAGAAAATCATTGTGTTTCATTCAAGTAAGTGCTGGATGGGACTGTACCTTTCCCTTATTTATGTTTAATTTGTCTGCAAGAGGTGAAAAGTTTGTAATTTTTGACATGCATTGAAATTGTTTCCTCTAGTGTACCTGATGAATAAACTGTCTGAAAAGTGTAAACAAACAGTTAAGCAACCATAAAGAGACATGAAAGAACACAAGAAAATGTATAAAGTTAGACACAGAGGTATGCTAAAAATTATTTTCTCTACATTGCATTTCATCTTGTCAGATTCTATTTCATCTTTTTATTGTATTTAAATGATGTGTTTAAATAACACATAAAGTTGTGTTTAAATGTATCATTCACTCATTTAGTAATAGCAGTACCTATTTTTCTTTCCACTCTCAGAAAATACAGTAACTAGGATAGCAAAAGAGAGCAGTTCAAGATCTTGGATCAATGTTATTTTAGGTATGTAACTTCTATTAGGCAAATAGTTTTCTGTCATGCAATTGTAGAAGTTATCTGAAAAAAATGCTGGAACAGATTACATTCCTTCTCTTCATGAATGGGCTGAAACCTCGCAAGTGATTCTTCGACCTTTCTTTTTCAAAACTAAATAATGTAGAATGCAGACTTATTTTCCTTATAATATCAAGACTCTTTACTAAATAACGGCCATGACAGCTACTTGAAGTATCTTTCTTGTCTGTTTCAAACATTCAGCTGCAGATTTTAAATTATGTTCAGATGATAAACCAGATTTGAATGCAGATATTTGTCTTTGTTGCTTCTGCTCTCACACATTTTTTCTTATATAAAGGGTTGTAATTTTGAACACCTTAGCATCTGATTACTCTAGAAATGAGTTAGCTTTCCCCACAGCAGCCCCTATATTGCTGTGCTTTGCATATATGGCTAGAAGTGTGTTGATACCACACTGATGTTTTGTCTGTTGTTGAGCAGTGCTAACACAGCATCAAGCCTACCACTCCAACTGCACCTCTTCCCTAATGGCCAGTAGGCTGGGCATGGGTGAGAGGTTGGGAGGGGACAGCTGAACCCAACTGACCAAAGGGATATTTCATAATGCATGATGTCATGTGCAGCAATAGCAGCTGCAGTAAAAGGGAGAATAACACATATACTCATTGTGAAGGCATTTGTCTTCCAAAGCAGTCACTGAACTTACTGACACCACTTTCCAGGCATTGTCTAAATGCCTCTTCAACAGTGACAGCCGTGGGGCACCAATCACCTCTCCAGGAAGCCTGTTCCAGTGCCCGACCACACTGAGGGTACAAAAATGTTTCCCAGTGCCCAGTCTGGCCCTCCCCTGGTGCAGTTCTGTACCGTTCCCATTCCGCCATCAGTTTCAGGAGCAGAGCTCAGCATCTCCCTCTGCTTCCTTTCCTCATGGAGCTGCGATATTCAAGGTGAGGCTGCACTAACCCTCAGTGTAGTGGGAGAATCACCTCAGTGGACCAGCTGGCTGTGCTGTGCTTATTGCACCCCACAATGCAGTTTGCCCTCCTGGCTGGCAGGGCACACAGCTGGCTCATGCTGAGCTGCTGTCATCAACATCTGCAGGTCACTTCCTGCTGAGCTACACTCCAGCCACTCGTCTCCCAGTCTGTGCCTGTGTCTGGCATTGCTGCATCCCAGGTGCAGAACCTGACATTTACCTTTGTTAACTTCATGATTTTGGTGCTTTCCCAGTGCTTCAATGTATCTTGATCCCTCTGCAAGGCCTCTGGTCCTTACAGGGAGTCAACAGCACCTCCCAGTTGTCAAGATTGCTGGTCACAAGTCTCAAGTGTTGAAAAGAGGCTGGCTTGGACAGGAAGAGAGCTTAGTTTTCTGTCACAGATATTCCTGAACAATAACTTCATTCTTATATCTGTTTGCTATTAATGTTTTTGTGGAGGTGAAGTATACTCCCTATCAAAAGCTGAAGATACATCAGGGCTCATCAGCTTGACAGCTGCATGTACAAATAATACTGTTAGTCACCATGCATTACATGAAACAATATAAACCATAAAGGTTTAAAAAAGGAATCTAATAGGGAGGGACCTGGAAGGACAAATCAGTGACTTCCTACAATGCAGACATTAAATAATGCAGGAAAGACAGAGAAACCAAAGAAGTGTCCAACAAAGAGTGATGCTGATTTCCAAACTATTCCATCACCGCCATCCTCTAGTGTGTGATTCATAATGTGAGGAAAATGGACCAGGAGAAATGCACCTAAACAGTAGCAAATGCACACAAACAACAGCTATTGTTCTTCAGAAACAGAACCTTGTTTGACTGTCTTAGATGGAATATCTACAATGCTGATGTGAAAATTCAAGATGAGTTCTGCTGCATGAGTCTTGAGATCAGAGAAAATACGTAAGATGTAATTCTTCACCAAAACTCGGTGGTCAGCCTCTCAGGCGGATACAGAACAACCAAGGATTATATTTTGAAATGTGTCTCTGCTGACTGGATGCTCCATCAGACCTGTGTCTCATCAGCCTCCTTCAGGCCACTTCACTCCACTGCTGTCTCTGACACTCTTTACCTTTATTTATTTATTTATTTATTTAATCTTCTGTCATCCTTTCGTGTGATAACACGTGAAGATCATCTGTCTTTCCTTTAAACAGTTCCTGTCAGGTGACCTCTCTCCTTCCGTCAATTTTCCCTGAAAGAATTAACATAATGCTTATAAAACATGATTTACTTTTAAATCAACATTTTTTATTCTACTTGTATGTTATAGCCAATGGGTTATCTTTTATTAATTTATATTCTGTTTAAAATAGAAATTTAAGAAGTCTAGAAAATATTTTCAATCCTATTTTTGAATATTTAATATGTATCCCTATCTATTCTGGGAGAGAAAATTTCCTTCTATGAGACTTTATCAATGGCTGGGATGTGGGGACTTTTGTTTGATTGTTCTGGTTAATAAAAAATTAGAAAAAATGAAGGTCTCCCCACATAGATCTGATACCTAAGGAAATTCCAGGATATGTGGGAGACCCTGGTGAGCAATATCAGGAGTAAACTGTTGGCTGTCCTCAGTACTACTCACTGGAATTATCAAAATCTCTATCATTAATTAAAGATTTATTAGACCATAAAATCATCTTGTATCCCAATGGAGCGGGCAAGTTACATAGACTGGCAGTGACTGGATAATGTTCACATCCTAAAGAAAAAGGTTTCTACACTTAATTAGTATTACAACCAGAGTACTTGCTATTCTGAGAAGAGTAGCTGTCTTTTTGTATGTTTTACCAGAAATTCCATCATGGACCAAAGGATCAGTTTCAATTAATCAACATTTTCCAATGAAAATCCCCCAAAGGAGTTTTAAAAACCTTGATAACTTCTTAGTGTTAGTTATTGGTCTGTCCTAATCATTTTCAGAAGTGTTATTCAGAATATTTAATACAGATGAGAATAATTAACACATGAAGCAATAGATGAAGCTCGTGTAGGGTATAGATATGGTATGAATTCAGTAGAAATTGTATCCACGCTCAAAATTTAACATTACTGTTAGAATTAATTTCATGCCTTTTATAGTCTTTTATACACTTATTTTTGGAAGGAATGAAAATTGCCCTTTGGAGCTGCCAGTCACCAGTACTGGGAGAGGGACCTTAGATGACTAGCCCAGATAAGGCATGTAACTTTCAGATTAATTCCACCCTACATAATTATCCTAGTAATGCTTAAAAAGACACAAAAAGTAAGAAACCTGCAAAGAGAGGCCTACAAAATGGGAAGTTCATTTAAAAAAGCACAGGTGAGGGAGCATAAAATGTCCTTGTGAAAAGTTCTGAAGGTTATATCTGACAGATAGTTAAATACTTGCTCGCTAGCTCCTTACTCCTACATCTGTAGATACTGATTTTTGTCTGAGACACTTTTATCAGAACAGTGAAATAGGCTACCTGTAATAATTCTCAGCCAAAGAAAGCACGAGTTAATGGCACACAAAGTGAAGGTGGTCAATAAGAAGAGGAACCTGTCTTTGCAATCTCTAAGAGATCTTGAGGCTATCTGAAATCTAATAACTCCTCCTGCATTGTCACAGCCAGAATAACAGGGTCAGAGGGGGCAGAGAGTGACTCCTTCCTTCAGTGCGGGTCATGCTGATCATAACACTGTTATTGTCCTGTTGCTGTGGATGATCTAAAATGATCAGTGGGACCATCAGTTTAGTTTCAGCTATAAAACGTTCTTAGTGGGGGGAAAAGTAGTTACCAAAGCTATCTCAAAGAAAATAGAAATGTTACAAATGGCTTAATCAGACTACTTGGTAGAAAACGCTTTAACATATAAAAATGATGGGTCATTTATCTTTCTGTCTGCTAAGCATATACTACTGAATACTATAATATCAATAAATATCATTGCAGTACAACCATTGAAGGCACCATGTAAATTATAATAATTTCTTGGTGCTCTTGCCTACTTGCTGAAACATTCTAACTCTTATAAAAAAAATATTCCTTTGTGACAAGAGATAAGTGTTCTACCCTCCTGTGTTAATGTATTCATTTCCTCCCTCCATATGTGTAAAAAATTATGTATCTGTATTCATGGTAGGGTCTTCCCTCCAAGGATGGAGAATGCACATCTCTGAGCAGCTTGCTGCATCAGTAGACTGTCCTCTTGAAGAAAATGTTTTTCCTTATATCCCCNNNCCAATTTATGCCTATTCTTCTCTCACCATAATGTGGTTTTTTGATGTTTGTCTCTTCAGTTCCACTCCTGCACCACTTATATATCTTAGCATAAAGTAGGTTTGATGGATAGGAACATGCAGATTTACTGTTTACCTACACATAATCCTTGCCACTTTTGTTATTTTAATTTCTTTTACATTTATTTATTCAACTTTTCTTATAAGGTATATATGCCTTTGGATCATTTACCTTTGAAAAATGATTCTTACTGTTACATGGAACTTTAAAAACTCAGTATGGTGACTCAGTAAAAATGTACAGAGTTCCCACCAACTACTTGCAGATTACTCTCAAGAACCCCTCTCAGGGGAGGATGTGGCTATATTACACTGCCTCAATCTTAACTGGCATTTTTCCTGTTGTAAGTTTGTATTATGAAATTGACTCTTCATACCAGTAAGAAGACTCCACTACTTGAAGAACTTAGCCAGTAGTCAGGAGGGGAAAACACTCTTTTCAAACATCTTCCGGACAAGATGTGAAAAAATGTACAACCATGTAATATTTATCTTGGTCTCACTTCAGTTGGGATAATTAGCTATTTCTGTGGTGTTAATCTTTATTTCTATCAGTATAAATGTTGTGAAAAAAAAACAAACCTCTACAGGTTTTTGCCATATACAACATTGCTCTAATAAATTAGTTTTATTTTTAAATGTGGAGGTAATTTGTCAAATGACACTGATTAGGACAATCAAAGAAATGGTCTGCAAAGTAATTCAACTTAATTAAGAAAGACATGATGGATAGTAGTGTGTGCTCCAGGAGTCACAGCTTTGAAATGGGTAATTCCCCACATTTGAAAGTGTGGAATCTGCTGTTTCCTACTCTGAAAACGAGAAATGCATGAATACCTCGACACTTGTTCAACATGTACCATAAGCTCACCATCACCAGTCTGACTTCTGAGGTCTGGCACATTGCTTTCAGACCAATAAGAAGATATTCTTCCAGGCAGAATATTTTCATGCTTATACTGAGTACTTATGCTGAGCATTACACACATTTCCTTTCTTCATTATGATGATCCAAGATCTTTCTGGTGATTTTCTGAATTTGCTGTGGAGTGCATATACATTAGCATTTTAGTTCAGAAGGGGAGGCATGCCCTGTTGAACTAAGGGCTTCACATTGGGAAGCAGTCTTAGAGCACCCAACGTGGTTTTGTTTGCATTGAAACTAACCCAAAAGATGTACAGCTAATGTTATCCAAACACTAATGGAAGATCAGTCAGCCACACCAGACTAGTGCTACAGTGAACTCTTCAAAATGCCTGTAATGAAGAGGTCAAGGCCCCAACAGCAGCTCTTTCCTTCTGTACATTACTCCATTTGGGCAGCCCTGCCTGCAGTTTTGAGGACATCTTAAGTCAGCTGAAGCGTTTTTCAGGTAGGCTTGTAGAAGAGACGTAAAGGATTTCTAATGAGCATTCAGTTTCAAGTCTTGGTCTAGTGCAAAAAAAGAGATTTTTTTTTTTTTTACATTTCTTATATATATATGTATTTGTTTGTTTATTTTCTTGAAGGCCTGGAATCCTAAGCTTCTGTATACTTAATCTAATTCTACAGCAGTAAGTTAAACAGTGCTGGGCTTGTGGCCCATAAATTAATATTCTAGACTATTTAAAAGGTTGCTGGTACAGTTTTGGCTTGGGCCAGCAAATGCTCCTGCAAACAATTCTGAAGCTCTGAAGCACAGTTTGCAACCAGACAGAGTCAGGGACCCTTCCCAAAAGGACCTAGGGACAAAGCCACTTGGGTGCCTAAGGATGTTCAGTGTGCAGCTGTACTATGCCAGCATGCCTCAAACCCAAGGAAACGACTCTGTTGCTGATGAGATTACTGGTGTAGACACAGACCGGGTTAGAAGAGTTGCAAGCAGGGAGTAGGTAGGTGGCTGGAGGCTTCAGCTGACTTGCTTCTCTCTTGAATGGCTGCAGAAGAGTTTTAGCAAAGGAGGGTTAGTGTAGACCCTTACCTCCTTGCCATGCTCTGCAATAGGCCAAATCTCCCCACCCCCACCCCTTTAGTGTAAATGAAGAAACAATCTCAGCCCAAGATTTTTCCCTGATATCCAGCAGATCTCTAAATTAATTAGGGAATGGACTGAACAAAACTTTCTGTCTCTTTAAGAGCTGTTCAGGAGCTGCAAATAATCTAACTGCTAGGGAAAATTCTTCTTTCTGTCCTTTTTTTTTTTTTTTCCTGAAGTGCTTTTCAAATAACTAAGTCGTTATGTAGAAGGCAAATTATGTTATTTAAAGTGTGGGCAGTAGCTGACAAAATAAAATTGGAATTATTGTTTTCAGAGTTCAGCTTTTTCTTCTCAGATCCTTCTAACTCTGCTGGCTGGCAAAGAGTGTTAGGGAAGAGAAGTCATACTGTGATGGAATGATCTGCTCAGCAAATTTTTTTAAGGCATCAACCCACAGATGTAATCAGTACTTTCCTCTCTGTTCCCCTAGACTTCAGCCCAATTCAAAGAGTATTCTTATGCTGGACACTGACTTCTTTTAGTGCCTTGTTCAGTCTAGTAGGTATCGGATACTGCCTTTTTCACTATGTTTTATTAAAACACGTTTAAATAAAAGATGCATGTTGGATTGTCGCTAAAATGAAATATGTGGGAGGAAAAGTCTAATTTTCTGAGCCAGCCAGTTATGCTGCACAGAAATCAAAACAGGGAATTTACAATCTTAAAGATCCTCCCTCTGAGTTTGAATTACTATCAAGGTTCAAAAATGGAGATAGAATCATGAACCCTAGGTATTGTAAGTTCTTTCTCCTGACAGGTGTATTTACTAGTAAACTTTACTTCGAAGAAAGGAAGTAAGGAAAAGATGAAATCATACAGTAAGAACATTTTTATTGTTGTCCAGTGTTATCATATTTACCAGTTCTTTGTAATCTGACTAATATCCTGTAGAAGGATAAGTTTGTCAGATGTTGATTTCTGCGAAGAATTGTTCAGGTAGGATTCATGTAAGCTAACTGAGTCATCCAAATATAAGCTACAGTATCATTGAATAATTTAGGTGAAAAGCGTCTTGTCCAAGATCCTACTCAGAGCTCATGTCAAGTCATTCACATTTTTATCCAGCTGAGTCTCAAACACCTCAGCAATGGAGTTCCCCAAAGTCTCTAGGCAATCTGTGTTATTATTTGAACACCCTCATGCTAATTTTATTTCCCCACATATCCGATCAGAATTTCTCATGTTACAACTTGTTGCCTCTCATCCTACTGCTGCATGCGTTGGAGAAGCTCTATCCTCTCTGTGTTCTTCAGTGACGTAATTGTAATGTACAGTAAGGTCCTCCCTGAGCCTTCTTTTCTCCATTCTTAACAGATCCAACTCTCTCAGATTCTCCTGGGACACTCCAGCCCCTTGGCCAGCTTGGTGACCTCCACTGAATTTTCTTCAGTTTATCAGTTGTCTTTTGTGTAATGAGGCATGCAAAAAAGGATGGAGCACATGAAATTCTTAAGAGGCCATTTCTTCAGTCTGGCCCGGTCCTGGTCTTTCAGCCTCCACCATGGCCATGGCCTCCACCATGGTCATGGCCTCCAACATACTGAACTGCTCCCACAATATGATGTCATCTGTACGCTTGCTGAGGTGTTCTGTTCTGTCATCCAGGTTGCTAACAGAGATAGCGAACTGTATTGGTCTCATCTAGTCTAAATTATGTGTTTGGACTTTCCCTGTGCTCCAGAAAGGACATTCATCACAGCCTACACCTCCAGCTAAAAGCCCTATCAAAAGTATAGAAGCAGCTTAATTTCTAGGGGGGAGTGACTGAGATTTTGTTTATGTAGTGGTAACTGCTTCAGTCTGCAGTGGATGTGTATGAGACCAGTGGAGTTAAATTGGATTCATGCTGCTTTAACTGACAGAGAAAGCTTCCTTTTTAACTTCTACTCTGTGGGAAAATCCTTCAGGCATTGTATGATCGATGGCCATTTTACTGGTAAAACCACTCTGAAAATTAAACCAGTGGTTTACAGCTCTTAACTATTTTATCTTTAACTCACTCAAGATATACGTGAATCATTTGTAATGATTCATTCAATTAATTAGATGCGGTAGTTAGAATATAGTCCATAGGGCATGAGCTTTCTTGTAATCAGTATGAACAATTTGTGTCAGTGAGACTACAGCTGACTCTCAGCCACCCAGAAAAAATAAAATAAAATAAACCTTTCCTCTCAGTAAATCTCCTTCTGAATAAGTCAATCCATGTGTTTGGATTGGAATTAATGTCTCCTAAATATCAGTACAGTAAGACTATTTTAAACCATCAGTGACAGATGGCAGGCCAGTCATTGGTCCACCTCGCTGTTATGTCTCTACACTTTGTTTTTAATCTGGTCAGTAGTGTTTGCCAGGATAGCTCTCAAACCTGCTCCCCAACCCTGACATTTTGAAGTAATCATCCTCCTTTACAAAGGAAATGTATTTAGACAAATTAATGAAAAGGCTTTCATGAAGGAACATTTTCTGAGATTTGTTCACTGAGAAATTCAGAATGAGAAATATTATTGCTGTCAGAAACCTCAGAAGATGAACTGTTATAAAATCCAGAATGCTGAGCAGGGATAAAAATCAAAAAGACAGGTGTTTCTTTTTTTTTTTTTTTTTTTACCTGTAGCAAAAGAAGAAGAAAAGGTCACTTGCCAAAATGACAGCTGAAATGGAATTAGTTCTCAAATTATAAGATTAAAGAGTGTTTCCTTGAAGAGAATGCTATTATAAAGTGAGTAAAGAAAGAGAAGAGATTAAAAAGTATGGAAGATCCAATCAGAGGAATGATAAACTCTGTGTCCTGTAGGTTATAAGGGGTTTCTGTGAGTTTTGTTTGCCAGTAGGGTTTCATAAACCACAAAAGCTGAAATCTTTGTTTCAAATATTAGGTTCTTTTTTATGTGCAGGAGGAGCTCGCCTCTTTCTTATTTTATACAGGTGAAAATGAAGCAAAGCTGCAACAGAAGAAAGAAAAATTACTTAAAGAAATATCTCAGACATAACGTGGGTATTTTTCAACATCTAGGCCAGATTCTGCAGCTCTTTCAGTTGATGTAAATCCTCAGTATGGGTAGCTAAGTGTTCTTCTTTGCTATTTACAGAGGAGTTTGTGTGACTATTTGCATTGCTTTTTAATAAAAGAAAGTACTTATCATATGCAAATCCGGCATTTCATGGTAAACAATGTACCCTCTGAACTACAGGGCACCACATCTCCTGCTCTGTATTGTCAAATGGCTCTCAAAACACATGGCAGAGCTTTCTCTAATATTCATGTGTATTAACCCTTCAATTTCCATTTAAAAAATTTTTGATTTCAGAGTGTTACTCCAGCTCTTAAATTGAGCGGCAAAAAGGTATAGGTAAAAGTTTATGTAAAGTAAGGGAAAAGTCTGGCTGTGGTAATCTGTTACACTGCTAAAACGTGACCTTTTCTTCCCAGCTGCTCTCTGTGCCCCTGCCTGCACTCTTGCACTGGGCAGCTCTGGCTCAAATTCGGGACTTTACATTTGCTGCTGTTGGTTCTGGGGTTCACATCAGAGCATTTCTCCAGCCTGCTGAGGTCCCTCTGAACAGCAGTTGCCCTCCAGCACATCAGTCTCACCCAAATTTCAGATGGCACCTTCTGAGGCACTAGTGAAGACATTAAACAGCAACAGCCAGCACTGACCCTGAGGGATGGCACCAGTAACTGCCCACCAGCTGGGCTTGCCCTCTGCATTTCCATCTAAGCATTTCTGGTTTGTAAGTCTGGAACAGTATGATCCACGCCCTGTAATAACAAACTTTTTTTTTCCTTTGTTTAGCTGCTCAGTCTTTTTCTTTCTTCCTCTGGGAGGGAAAAATGCTTGTTGCTCTCTTGTTGTCTGTTAAGCTCTCCTCACCTTCAGACTTCAAGTTTAGTATCCAGCAACTTTATGGTTTTGATCTTTCACTGCTTTTGTTTGGTGTTATGTTTTTGATTTTTTAAGCACTTATTTCTAAGCTTTCTTGTAGGGAGTCTGGGCTTTCTAAAACTCCAGGTCAGCACTGTAATATCTACATAAGTTCATATCCCTCTTTCTTCTTTTCTTCTTGTTCCCTCTGCTCCCCATAGCATCCTGAGGTTTTCGGCATTGTTGTGGTTTAACCTGGCAGACGGAATCAGGAAAAAATTATAGAATTTGAAAGTTGAGATAAAAACTATTGACTAAGATAGGAAAGGAAGAGACAAATAACAGTAACAATAATAATATATAAATATTTACAAAACAATTGATGCATGCTGTAATTGCTTACCACCTGCCAGCAGATGCCCAGCCTGTCCCCAGGCAGCAGACACGCCCCGGCCAACTCCCCTCCCTTTTTAAAAGTTCTCACAATGTCAAATGTTCTGGAATATCCCTTTGCCCAGTTTATATCAACTGTCCTGGTTCTGCCCCCTCCCAGCAACTTGTTCCCCCAAAACTTGCCCACACTCGCTGGCAGGACAGTGTGAGAAGCTGAGAAACTGAAATGGCCATGGCTCTGTGCAGCACTGCTCATTAACGCGTACATCGGTGTGATATTGGCATTGTTTTTCTCCTAAAGCCAAAACATAGCTTAAGACTAGATGCTGTGAAGAAAATCAACTCTGTCTTAGCTAAAACCACAACAGACATGTTTTCTACTAAGTTAATTTTTTTTGAGTTTTCAGTGCCACTTCTAAAACATGATTTGTGACTTCAGCATGTGCGACTGTTGGTGTAGTTCTTCACTTGTGGGGATGTGTATAGAAATGATGGATTGGTATGATTTCCAGAAATGCAAATGCACTTATTTCACTATTGTATTCTATATCTCTACCTTCTCAGTGATGTATATTTCATAGCTGTTACATGTAGATGTTATAGAGTGATCTCCTTCAGGGAGACAAAATATTCCTGACATACTAGCTGCTACCTTTGGGCTTTATGCAGTGATAGTCATTTGTTAGCCAGTGAAAATTCCCATTAAAATTAAATTTATTTATACGAGCATGTCAGTTAGACTGAGTTATTTGCATATTTTGCCTATAACCCTATGACTCTTCTTCAGTCTGAAAAGATAACCTTAAACTCCAAGTAGTCATATTTCACCATCTTTTGTTTCAAGAAATATTGCATTGATTTCTGTGACACAAAATGAAGTAGCTTGATTCCCACTTAAACAGTCTTCAGGAAGATTTTCAAAATACTCATTAAAACCATTTTTCATTGAGATAATCTTTTCAATCCCAAGTACTATAGGAAGGGATTCAGGAAGAGTGTATAATGTCAGAATCAGCAGAGAAGTATGGAATGTGCATTTAATGATCTCTGTAGACTTGAATTGACAGAATGCAAGTCTGTGATATGCAGAGATGAGAAGCAGAAGATCTTGAGAGTGCCTGACCCACGATTTTACAGCTGCATGCTATTTATCACCCACCATTCAGAGCACAGCAGGTGGTCACCACTGGAGTTTTCCATCAGTCTATAAGAGGACTATGTGATTTCTTTCTCTCTCCCCTTTTCCTCAGAAACTACCTCTTTTTTGTAAGGCAAATTTTTTCATTATTTATTTATTTATTTATTTTTAGTACAAGTTTCAGAGCAGTTCATCTGCTATTTAGAAAAACGAATGGTGGTTTTACTTGTAGGTTTTTAATGTATTTATTATTTATTTGTTGCAGTTGAAACCACTCCATAGTCTGCAAGAGAGGTGGAAAGTTGGGATTGCCCATTCCTCACCATGCACAAACATTTTATGTCTTGTGTTTAGAGCTTGATTTTAGAATCTGCAGAATATGCGCTACAACGGAAAATGTTGTTTTGGTTGTTAATGAACCAGACAACCATCCCTAACATTCCTTCTGTTCCTAATTTCTATGACTTCATCAGGCTTTCTCACAGTATCTTAATTACTTGTTTCATCTCCCTCTGTTTCACTTTCTTCCATCCAGACCTTAAAAAATGCTGTTCTCAACTTTTATTGAGCTTAATAGATGTGATGTGCATTCAGTGTCTTACATTATCAGCCCAATAAATGCAAAATGATTCACATCATCTATCTTAACTCTGTCTATTCTGCCTTTTGGGCACCACATTTTTCAATTGATCCCTTGTAAGAGTACAGCATTGCACTTCTCTGCTGCACTTTGTGTTTCTCCACTGATAATATTCAAACACTATCTCCCTGGTTCTTTTCAGTGGGCAATGAACATTATTCAGGGAAGAGAGGGGGAAGAAAATGCAAAGAAAGAAATATGTGTGCAAGTTGATCATTCAGGGCAGAGAAGGAAGAGAGGGAGGAGGCTGGGAGACAGAAGAAAGTAAATTATTGGCAAGAACGTAGTACTGCAGGAAAGAAGCTATATTAATTTCAGACCTAAGCTGATAATTCCATGTGATGTTGCAGTGAATCATGTAGATAGACTAGCTTGTATTTCTGTTAGCTCAGAGATCTCTGCAGTACCTTTCATTGCAAGAGAAGTCAATATACTTGTGCTGAAGAGAGCAGGGATTGGTTAGCCTCTTAAAAATAAGGCTGAAAGGGACACAATTGATTCTTATAAGCAAACTCAGGAGAATAAACAATAGGAAAAATAAATAATTGTTTAATGTAGAGAATAACTGCACTACAAGAACAAACAGTCATAGATCACCAAAGAATAAACTGAGGAGAGGAAACAGATTGTTTTCTAACTATTAGAGAAGGAGGGTGGTACAGTAGGATGGTTATAGGATTATTGAGAATAAAAAAAAGAAAAAGAAAAAAAAAAAAACAACAAAGAAAGAACAAACAGCTTCCTACATTTGTTTCCTTGCTTAGTATTTTGGGCCAGGTTTTTAATTCTTCGTTTAGAAGAGAGATCTCTCCTGCCATTATTGCAGATGCAAATAAAGGAGCTAGTAGTCACTTTTTATGCCTCTCCCAATCTTTTGGGTAGGCACCTTGATGTCAGCAGGTCAATTTTTGAGAATATGGTGTATGTAGAGAGGAGATCATTAAGAAGGCCTCTAATGACAATATATAGAAAGAGTGATAAAGAGAAAGTACACTGAGGTGGTGTAGTATAATCTTCAGTGACAAAATGGGGCAGAATTTTCCCTTTTTTTTTTCTCTCTCAGAAAAACTTTCCTTACTGGAAAATATAACTTCAAGGCTGATAAATGATTGACATATTCAGGTCATAGTCAACAAATATTTCACCAATTCAAGGGGCAGAGGAAAGACAGGTCAACATGTTCCATGTTAGTATTTCTGTGAAAAGTTTGAATTTTCTGGCTGTTTTCTTGAAGGAGATATGGGATGTGAGACTTCATAGGAATATTTGGGGCAGATACCTTCTTTCAAAGCAATAATGTTAATCATGTTAATCTATTCCGTCAAATAGGTAAAGACTGCCAATNGTTGCGGCAAAAAGGAAAAGAAGAGAAGAAAAAAAAAAAAAAAAAAGAGAGAGCAGTAGAGAGTGAGTGCACACTGATGCCTGGCTTAACTACGTTATATGATGTAAAATGAGTTCTATTATTTTCAGAAAATAAGTAAACTGGGAGACTTTTAAAAACAGGAAAATCAGTATTCTTCTAATCCATACCTCAAATATTTTCTGCAGTTTGTCCACTACTTGAGAAGAACTCCTGCCAAAGACATACACAGATGTTATACACAACGACATCTTTTTCATTCTTGAAAGCTTCCCTCCTGCACTTCCCAATATTGATATACAAGAAGGAAAAAATAAAAGACAGTTCTTAAGATAAAACAAACTTTCCACAAGCAAAGACTGCTTTCACAATAGTGATTTGTGTCAGCAAATATGGTAAAGTTTTAAAGCACTGATGAAGTTTGAAAACTTCAACTGCAGAGAGAACAAAATAAAAATGCAGTCTTAGACTTAGAAATGGTCTTTGTGGTTAATGTTAGTGTTATGTGTATATAACAGCTGGGCTACTCTCAGCCTCTGTTCTGAGACTCCTAAACCTATCCTGTTTCTAGCATAAACAATGCTAGTGTGACAATTCAGTCACAATATTTTTCCATTACACTTGTCACGATAGGATTTAGTAGACTGGGCAATAATTTATTGTAGAGTGTGGGAAGGGAGCAGTGCTTTATAAAAAATTTCTTCCAATTCCATCAGTGCTTTGCTGACTTGCACTTAATTCAGACCTTATTTTAGTTTCAGATAACTTCCAAGGCTTCTTCCTCTGTCTTATTCTATAGGGCTCTCTCTATGGCAGGTCATAACTTGGGTCATTACATTTCCCTCTGGGCAGTAGCAGACGCTTTCTTCTATTTGTCTTATTCAACTGCTGTGAAGTCTGCCCATGGGTAGCAAGAGTTTATTGCTTTTTTCCCCTAGCATTTTTTTCCCCTCTTTCACCAGCACCATGCCAGAGCGTGCTGCTAAACTATCAGAACTTCTGCTTCATTGATTTCATTTTGAAGCCTTTTGTACTTGTGTCTTTGCCAGAGCATCCACAATATTATTCTCAGCCCTACACTGACCGTAATCTTTTATATTAATGGCTCTCTATCTGTTCAGCCCTCTGCTGCTTGACCCTTGCCTTGAGCTCTGTGTATTTCTGGTAAATATTTTCCAGCATATGATCTTGAAGCAAAAATTAGGTTAATGCTGGTATTTTTTGTAGTATACATTTCCCGCTCCTCTTGTCAATTTAATGGATTTTCCAATTAAAAGGGACCTGCCTGGCCATTTTTATCTGACCCACTGTATTACAAGGCTAAAGAAAACTATACAGCAACTGCATGATAATGCAATGACAACAGTACGTCATCTTTTTTGTCCTTCAGCTTTGGAGAAAGGCACAGATGAGTGTTAAACACATATACATGCAGCTGTTCATAGGTACTCTCATTCTGTCATTTGAAAAATAGAACATTCAGAATTTCAAAGACAGCCGGTGACAGGCTTGTACTAGAAAGCTAATTCAGGATGAGGTGTGAAATGGACCATCTTCTGAGTACCTACTGTTTATTTTCATGGCTTGGCCAAGTCTGTGCAGGATGACTGTTTTAGTACAAAGAGGTCAGAAGTAGGTTGTCCCATAATGCCTCCGGCCATCCTTGGAATGTCTCTTAAGCGATTCACACTAGTTCAAAAGATGGAACATCTGAGGAACACTGGTAGATTGCATGATGATTTTATTTGTGTTTCAGTACCTATCGGTATTACCTGTGTGGCAAGCATGTCCTAAAATGTGTCCTTTCATTGATCTTTATCTGCCTCTGAGGGTGAAGGGCAGAGCTGACCATTTATAGATTTGCTTTGTCAGTGAACTTGGGCAAGCAGGTCTCTATTCCAATCTGACATGTATGAGTTCAAGCAGATATCCACAATGACAAATAATATGTCAATTTATATGTATATGTTAGTGCAATAGGTGTTTGAACCTCCAGGCCCCTGCCAAATTGGAAATAAAGCCTATGGTGTGAGTCTGAGTCCCCTTACAGAAAGGAACAACTTCTTTTTGCCTGTTGAAAAAAAAAAGATCTGGAACATGTGCTGAGGCCTTGTCAAATTTATTTCTTCAGAATCTAGACCTGAAAAAAAAAAAAAAAACACTACAGGACTAACTTAAAAATCCAGACTACTTTTTAGTTCAGTTTTTATTTTGTGATTAAATGTGGGAGAGAATTTTTGCCTTCTGACATTTGAGCCTACAAGTTTTGTATTTTTCATCACTGAGACCAGAATGATTATCATTTAATAAAGGCTGTTATTCTTCAGAATACAGTTATCTCCAAGAGAAACAGAGACTACTGTGGCCGTTGACAAGGTTAAACTTAAAATAAACTCCTGGAAAAAAATAAAATGAAAAATAATAATGTACTTAAGAAACCATTAGTTATTTTTCATAGAGGATAGATTTGTGGAAGTGACTTAGGAAATTGCAGCTGAGGTTCAGAGAGAAAGGCAGACATCCCACAAGCCAGGAGCTTCTGCTTTAAGGACACATCTAAAGGGAAGATATTCTTATGGAAATGTGTGAAATTATATATCTTGGGCCTATAGCTGAATAATCCACAATATATCTGGGCAGCTACCTCTAGATATATATAATCTTTAGGGACCTCATAGAAGTTGGTCGCCTTTTTTGCACTTTGGAAGTGCTTCTTCCACTAGGATTTGGAGGACAATGCTTTCATATTGTGGGCATTGATTACTCTGTGTGCTAATTACTTGTCCATGTAACCAGCATTTGAATGCTTTGACCCTTTTTGGAGAGGTGAAGATGCTGTATATAAAAATAAAATACATTGACTGCAACAGGGTATCAGTATGATAGCATCTGATCTGACTGTATGCAGCTAAATCAGAGGACAGTCACGGTGTGAGTGGACGTATATGCATTTTAGTACTAAGATAACCTGCAGTCTGGGATGTGCTGAATGCCCTGTCAGCAGGGAAATCTCTCTGTGATTCTCATCAGGTTTATTCCCATTTGTCCTTGACTGGGGTTGAGAAGGATCGCTTGTATTTTAAGGATGCTGTCTTAGAGAAAAAGTGAGAATTCAGTAGATTGTCATCAACAGATGGAGATCTGTCTGTAGAGGAAAGGGATATGAAAACAACAGCAAGTAGATAGTCTGTTTCTGTCTTTTCATATACAGAGGTAAAAAGTGAATGGAATGAATCAGAGTCTTTAAAAGAAATTACTAGAAAAAGGGAAATTAACTGAGACATGAATTCCTATTTTTTTTTCATTTTACATATTATGTATCTTGGGAGAAATATAGATTTCTTTTTGTGAGGAGTTATTGTATTTAATCACTTAGAAACGAGATTTTTGAAGTTTCCTGAATAACATAATTTGCAAGTTTGTAACCTAGTTATCTCATTATTTTTATTACAGTTTGAGAACAGCCCTTAAGATTGATGTGACTGTGCTGTGGTGTGCAAGATTACACACCATTCAGGTGTGGGATGTGATGTGCACTTGGAGGATGTCAAACGGTGTTCAGACTGCTCAATGCATAACTACCATGTCCACGTTAAAGAGAACGATGCACCTTTATGTTTGTAGTTAAATCATTTTATACACGATAGTAAATAGCATGATGCATGCAATGTGTAGGCGGGGAAACTGGCATCTTATAGATGTCTGTTTAAAGTATATCTTGCACCTTATACTGCATATTAAGTGGGCAGAATGGAGTAACAATACTCATTATTATTCTTGGGCCAGAACTTTGTAAATAGGAACATATTTCTTACAGCACAGTAGCCTGCCATAATTTTTGAACAGCCAATAGAAAAATTGTTTTTACGTTATGAAGAGTCTTTCAGTGAATTAAAGCCTAGTAATAACTACAAGTCATTGAGTGTGAGGCTAATATGGTATCTGCTCTGCTTCAGGATTTCAGTGGGGTAAATGCATAAGAATGACAAACAGTGTTTAATACTATTTGATTTTGTGTATGGAGATAAAAGGAAAATGATGTGGGTATTTTGGAAAATGGAATTTTTCATATGCCTTCAAACATCGGTGCTGTAGCTCAGATAGTTCTTGCCTTTCATAAATGTGTCTTTGGTATTTTGTTATTTCAATTGCTTAAATAGTGCTTCTTTTCCTGAGATATCATGACAAGTTATCTTCTGTGTTAATTTTCATTTTGGAGATGTTTGAAGTACATGGTTGCAAGCAGAATGCTGCCTTTTTTTTTTTTTTTTTTTTTTTTTTTCCAAAGGTATTTTTTCCCTTGGTCACAAATTCCAGTAAATTTTTTATTTTGTATTTTTTCAGGATGATATGCTCAGATAAGATGTCCCATCCTTCTCAGCCATTATATTCCTTTATGGGCAGAGGCAGGGTTGAAAAGAATCTATATTTCTGAGACCTTTGGAGGTCATAAGAATGTACCAAGGAAAGAAGAAATGTTGCAAGATTGTGTTAGTTTGATCAAGCATGGTTCATTCCTAGGGTGACACTCTGCCAATTCCCTATAGTTATTTCCTTATGTTTTTTACCCTGTACTATGAAGGACATTAATTTTTGTATTACTTATTCACCTGAATTCTATACATAGCTTTTCCTTCTTCCATAATTTAAAACATAGTTTTTTAGAAAAAAAAAAAAAAATGAGGTATGATAGTATGTATTATGTATTGGTTTGTGCTTTTTTTAAAGGTTGTAATCCTTATACTATCCTGGAGTGAGAGAGGTCTATTGCTTTATTGTGCTTAGACTTCGAGAATCAGAATAGAAAGAATCAGAAGAAGAACAAGAATTATACATGGCTATATTTCCTTGCAGAATATTTTGAAAAGTAAAAATAAATCATGTGAATGACTGAAAAGGGAAACGCTTTAAAAAAAATTATTAGGATTTTTGGAAATATCCTAAGAGAGAATAATAACTCTTCTAGAAAAGCACTTAAAATGCAGCTAAATTTTACCAGCCTAAGAGTTACTGTAAGCTTCAGATAAACCCTGGCTTGTGACTAGAAACTATCTGAAATTATCTTTCGTTATGCACTTAGACATGTCCTTAGAAAGCCAAACTGTCACTTTGGCCTACCATGGAATGGCAAACACTTTTGGACCAGATGGATCTGCTAGGAAGGACCAGCCAGGAAGGCCAATGGCATCCTGGGCTGCATCAAGAGAGGGGTGGCCAGCAGGGAGAGGGAGGTGATCGCCCCCTCTACTCTGCCCTTGGAAGGCCTCACCTGCAGTGCTGTGTCCAGGCCTGGGGCCCCCAGTACAGAGGGGATGTGGAGCTGTTGGAGCGGCTCCAGAGGAGGGCCACCAAAATGATCAGAGGGCTGGAGCACCTCTCCTACGAGGAAAGGTTGAGGGAGTTGGGACTGTTCAGCTTGGGAAAGAGAAGGCTCCGGGGAGACCTCATTGCGGCCTTCCAATACTTGAAAGGAGCTTACAGGCAGGAGGGGGACCGACTTTTTACACAGGTGGGTAATGGTAGGACAAGAGGGAATGGGCTAAAACTGAAAGAGGGGAGGTTTAGGTTGGGCATCAGGAAGAAATCCTTCCCTGAGAGAGTGGTGAGGCGCTGGCACAGGCTGCCCAGAGAAGTTGTGGCTGCCCCATCCCTGGCTGTGTTCAAGGCCAGGCTGGATGGGTTCCTGGGCAGTTTGATCTAGTGAGCTAGTGGCTGGCAGCCCTGTCCACGGCAGGGGGGTTGGAACTAGATGATCTCTGAGGTCCCTTCCAACCCAAGCCATTCTATGATTCTATGATTTACTGGATATTTGCTCATTCCTGCCTGTGCTGCCAGGATAACATTAAAAATGCAAGGCAGTTTCTACAGAAGAATCCCCAGGCAAGCTATGGGCAAGCTCTGACCAGTACTGGAGGACGTATGACTGTGTCAATGAGGAATGCAGTCTGAAATATTGGTGGAGAAGTTGGGGGAACAATCCAGACTGAACATGGTCCAAGAATGGAACTGAACTGCTGCAAGATGAATGTGTGTCTCTGATTTCCTTTACAGGGATGAAAAAGCATTTTCATGCAGTACTTCATCTTCCCTAGAACAGACACCTATAAAAGGTCAGGTAAATTGAGCTCTAGAAAAGCTACTTCTCCCTGTTGATCATAAAAAGTCATCTTACATAGCTTAGGTGTAGATTTTCATTTTGCAGAAGCTGCTTAAAGGGATATATACCACCCTGTCTGTATTGAACTTAACACCCAAGCTTGCTTAGGTTTCTCTACATAACAAAACTTAGCCCTATTCTCAGCATAACTGAGAAATAGTCTGTTGAATAGACCTGAAAACCTCAATTAGGTTTTTAGCTTTTATGTCCTCTTTACTCCATTATAATCACATTTATAATTGAAAGGGTACTTCACAGTCTTATGAATTAAACTATTTACCTCTTTAAAAATACCAACAGACAAATCTTGAGTTTTAAATGCTGACACTTCTCTTGGGAAGCAGGAAGGAAGAGATCAGGAGGATATCACAGTGCCAATTAATGAGGCCAAGCCTTCAAGTAGAACATTCATTAGGTTATGTGGTAGTCTCTGCAAGCTGTTCAGAAACACAGTCCAAAGTGTATTTAACAGTAGAGCAATACTTTCCAAAACTTTGAGAATGGCTGTAGGAAAAGGAAAATTAAGTGATAGAAATGCAGCACTTTCAAACAGCCTCTCCCCTTCTCTTTGTAGAATAATAGAGAGTCTGAAGCTAGCACGGTAGCTTTAGGGTCAGGATGAGTTTTGACCTCAGTTAAGTTTCCCGCATTATTAGCAGAGCAATAGGCATGGACAGAAAAGGCATTAATAAAAGGATGTCCTTTCATTAAATTGTTTCCACTATTACAAACAGATGACTAATAGCCTGATTTTGCCCTCAGTTTAGTATATTGTGTAGAAAAGAACTAAATGATGGGAAGAGAGAGTATAAGATGGATATATGAAAGCAGTGACGGAAAGAAATGAGTACACTCTGCCTTACCATTTGAATTCTACATTTGGGAAAAATATTCCTGTCACTGACTTGGCAAAGCATTGACTGTAGAAAGGTTTTGCTTTAGAAAGTACTTGGTCTTTCAGGTTATGGAAGTATTTCACTATATCTTACAGGACATTTAAAGATCTAAGGAACAGGGCATGAAATATGTCCCTATACTGAACTCAGAAACCTCAGTTATAAGCCAAATTGTTTAATTCTCAATAGACATAAATATGGATGCACCATAGGCAGAGATCAGGTGACCCTGAAATGCCAACAATGACAGAGGCTAGTGCAATAGCAGGAGTCAATCAGACAAAATATATCCGGATAAGATTAAAAGGCATATGGTATCCTATACTACTGATTCCTAATGAAACATACCTATGGGAAATTCCTTGCTGACATTACATCTGGAATTGTTTGATCCCGAACATGTGAGCAAGAGATAGTAACCAAAGTAAAAGGTAAAAAAATGTTTGCCTCTCTGTTAGTGAACTGGTCTACCGAACCAGTCTCATTTCTGTCTGTCAGATGCTTCTGAGGGGAAAATAGGGTATATATATATGTTTATGCTTATGCGCACATATATATGTGTGTGAATACACATAAATATATATAATATAGGCTATATCAGGCCAACTTTGTACATAGGTAGAGCAAAGGGAGAAAGACCTCCCAGTTTCATGACATACAACCCTCCTTGCAGTCTGAGTGTTGATGTCTATGACTTCATTCAGTAGGAGGACACTGATACCTTCATGCCTTATCAATAAGCAACAGATGAGGGGAGTGAGATACTCCACTCAGTACTGACTCCAAGTCAGACTTCATTCACTAACTCCTACCTTTTTCTGCACAGGTGCTGCCAGCATTTTAGGAGGGGGAAGGAGTGGGAAGAGGAGTGTTGGATAAAACAATAAAAAAAAAAAAAATAGGTAAATCTTTATTTGACGTTTCTTGGGTCAGAGTGAGGAGCCCAATGTCCATATGAAGCTATAGCAATGGCAGTGTGGATAACACTAGTGTTGATTGGCTGGAGAAATATGGGCTCTCTTTATGTTGTGGCAACCTGGAAATACCAACTGCATTATGGTAAAAGTGAATTACTTTTCAAAACCTTCTACCACTCAAACACATGGCTTATCTTGCCAGGAGAAGAGCATAGTCCTACTGCACCAGCTCAGAGCCTAAGCTCTCAGGGGGGCTGCCTTGCTGTGGGCTCCCCTAACCCTGTGCTTCCTTCAGAGAAAGGCTGGTGGGCCTGAGCTGGGCCCACCACTGTCCACACAGAGACTGATTCCCTCCCCAAAAATCACTGGAAAAGAAAATCATCTCCAAATGATTTGCTTTAGCAGACACCAAGACGCCGTTTGAGGACTCCCAGCCTTCTGCATCAGCAAAGGCAGTGCCAAGGGGAGGGTGAATATACGGGGGAGAACAAGTTGTGGATTAGGGTGTTATAAATTCACAGTGGGGGGTGTTAATGCTTCAAGCCATTAATGAATTTCTTATCATTTTTTTTAATCTTCTTTATCAATTGCTACTACAAGCCAATATTAATAATTAATTGTGAACTTGTTGAATTATGACTCCCTTAACTTGTGAAAAGAGAAAAGAGGAATATCTTATCTCTGGGGCACAATTCCTCTCTTTCTTTAAACCTGCTTCCTGGTCAGACTAACAGATTCTCTTTGATATTTTGTCTGCCTGAGACTTATTTATTAATCCTTTGGGGCCCAGAGGGAAGGTTTTTATGAATGTTTTAATAAAATACATTCAGTGGAGGAGTTGGTGTCCAGGTGCATTTCAGCATCCTGTAGGAGAAGGACTGAAAAAGGAGGGAGATCTGACGGTAATAATTATCACCCTCCTAGAGCTTACTTGGCTTACCTGGCTTACTTACATTTCAGACACTTTGTGTGATTTCCTCCAATTTTGCAGTTTCTTCTTTCTATTCTTTATATAAACCTTCTATCAGGATTTTATTGTCAGAAACTGTACACTATTAACAGAATTTCTTGTAAAAATATAAATGATTATATAACTGCCACATGAAAGAAAAAGTCCTACCTTCTGGCTAATTACAGTAGAGAGGAAACATCATTCCTGACCATAGCTGGGGTAATATAAAACGAAAACAGAGCCCACACTCAGTCTCCCTAAATGTTTGTCAAATAATTTGTACATAGTTCTTAGTAACCAATCATTTATCACTTAATCATCTCACTGTGTATAGATTTAGATAATTTCTATCAGATTGAAGTGATACTTGGAGGTTTTTACACCTAAGGACTTTGTCCAAACTTACTTTCCTATCAGTTTAGGAAAAATAAAATCTTAACATTGTTTCTTATGTTGAAAGAAACCTAAAATATCAAAGGAAAACCTAACTGACACTCATTAAAGTCATTTTGTGCAGAAAAAAAAATACATATTTCACCTGGTTTGTTCAAAATTCTGTCTGTATCCTTTTCTGGCACCTGGAAGTGACTCAGTTCTCAGTCCAAGCTTCTGAAAAGCCTCATGAACCTTAACGAACCTATCAGTAAACATATCTTCAGCTTAGGGTTTGTAGCAAAGCCAATTTTATGCATGGTTACCTCTGAAATATGACAGTGAAAGAAGATGCTCTGACCTTTGCTTTATTTATTAAAAAGATCAATCATTTTTCTAATTTTTAATGGTATGTTGAAAGAAAAACTTTTCTAACCAGATTCTAGGTCAGATATGAATATATCTGTTTTCTCTGATGAATATGGGAAAATGTTACAAGAGAGTGTCAGCCTACAAGTAATGTTTCATTCACTTGGGCTTAAGGTAATTTTATTTATGAAATGGTACACATGTATTTATTCATTTATTTACATTTCCCAGAACTGAATGTTGTTTAAAATAGTTAACATGAAGAGTGTGGAAGACAGTGAGATATGCATCTTTGATGTTCATCCAGCCATTGTGTTTCATCACGGTGATAGCTGCAATTGCTGCCTTAGGTTCATAATTATCAAGTACTTGGGAATCCTTCAACATAAAAACATTGAAGTAAAAAATCATTGCTGAAAATACATCCTTCCTGAATACTTTCTCTGCATTACCAATAATATATTAAAAAAAAAAAAAAAAAAAGATATTCTGGAATTTGGCATAATGCATGAATTAATTATTTTTCAAAATAAGTTTTTGGCCAAGGAGAACACTTGGGGGTTCCAGGCAGGACTGCTTGCTAGAGACTGGCAAAGAAGCTTCCTATATGCTTAATTAGAAACACTTTGCCAACTCATCGCTGTTTGCCTGTTATGCTCAGGTTGAAAAAGCAGAGCAGGAAAGCTGTCAAAACACAAACACTTTTATATTTGAGCCAGTCACTTTATTTTAGAGTGAGGCTAGTCAGGGGGAAAGAGCCCATGACCCCACAATAAAAAATCACTAGCAGGAACATGCCTAATTGTTTGTTTTCCCCTACCTCCAGTGCTGAGTCTCAATCAGGATGTCACTTTGGAGAATGTTGTATCTTAAAAAATAAAAATCAAAAGATGGAGTCTTTTTATAGTATGAAGTTTGTTATTGTTGCTTTTTTTTTTTTTCCTCCACTCAAGCTGTAGCATAATCTGTAGACTTGTCTATTCACAGTTGGCATGTATTTGAATTATTAGGAAACTCGGGAGATGCAGGAATCTGCTCTTTTGATATGATGCACTGGGGGGTTGGCTTGGGCAATTTCCATTAATGTTAATGGAGATGATGTTCATAAATCACCCACACATCAGTGGCAAAATAGATACTTTAGTCTACTGAATGCTTAATGTTCCCTTCTTAGAAACTCAAATGTGATCTTTTAATATTTGAAGAGTTACTACCGAAATATACAGAACATGAATGGTTTGCTCATTAATTCTCACTTTGATGTAGTTTCTGTTGAGACAATTTTATTTGTTTATTTTTGTTTGGCTTTGTTGTTTTGCTTTTGCTTTTTTAACAAAACTCTTCAAGGATCACTAGATTACCCCTGAATTGCTGAAGGACTCTGGCTACAAATGAATTAGTGAAGGGAAGGGTGTTAATGAGCCTTCCTGGATACTGCAGTTCAATTGTGCATGACGTTATATTGCTTGGAGGGTTTCTGGCGTGCTGGAGGCCTTTGCCAACTAGCTCTACTGAATTGTGGGCTTGTTCTGGGAGAGCTCATGAGCTGAGGACCATTCTCCAACAGTTGTCTGGGTGCAATATTTTTGGTTTTGAAGAACACAGGAATTTAATAATATTGTCTCATGTTACTCCTTGACAGCTGAACAGTCTGGAGAATGTTTAACTTTATTAGAATAAAGTCTCTTTCTCTGTTGAGATATATAGACTATGTAGTTACTTAGATTTGCAAGGCTGGTGCCATTAATTGCTTGTCTTCCTTTGAGAACCTTTCACAGAGGCTGAAAGTGCCTTTCTAGAATAAATATAAGTGGGAATGAAGCAATAGTTCTTACAGGCTCTTGACTGTGCTGAATCTCCTTCCTCAACTCTAAAATGATCAATTAGTGATAAATGTGATGAGTGTGTGAAGTGGGTACTTTTCTATTAAGCAAAGGGCTGAGGAAAGCAATTAACTTCAGCCCGCACCTTAGAGGCACAAAAGAAAAGAATTCTGTGTAACTGATGCAGATAATCAACCATTCCTTTACATAAGTTTCTTGAATTTGTGTTCAGGACTAACTGTAACAATGTTTTATAAGCTTTATAGGGCTCTGAGCAACCTGATTGAGCTGTAGATGTCCCTGTTCACTGCAGGGGAGTTGGACTAGATGGCCTTTAAAGGTCCCTTCCAACTTGGACAATTCTATGATTCTATGGTATGTATTGTTTGTGTGCACCAATAGCTGACCAAGAAATAAATGGTACTTTGTTATCCCCCAATGTCATTTATTCTCCACATGAGCCATTTTTCCAAAAACATATGTAGTCCTCTGTCTCATTCCCAACCTTCTTTTAAATCATGTGAAGATCTGACTACCAGTGAAGGTCTGGGCAGCTGTGGTTGCTGCTTATATATTTGTTAATGCTTTGCTCCCAACAAGGCACAAATATTTGAAGTTTGCAACCTGCTCTATCTCCAGTAGCTTGAGGCTTTTATTTTTTTATTTTTATTTTTTTACACATACTGCAGCAAAAGAAACCACACTTCAAAATAGTTTTTTTCCCCTGTTCTTTTTTCCCCTCTGTGGTTCTTCGAAAGGTTAGGTTTGACAATAGGAATATAGTCACTGATACTCTAGGCAACAAATGAAAAATGTTCTTTAGTGACCTTAATGTTGGCAAGTGATAATAACCATTGAACCATGAAATACTGCTGCAATATTGTTCATGACTTTTCTGTTTTCTAAGATTAATTTTATGTTCTGAAATGAAGTGACAATCATTTATTATTCTGTTTTACATAGCTTCCACTGGGAAGCAAATATGAAAAGCTTAATTTTCTAGTCCACTTGCAGCAGTGTTCCTAGTGAAGGATCAGATGTATGTTTAAATATTCCTTGTTTAATGTATACAGTATAATCCTTTTGTTTAGGCTTACTCAGAACTGTCTGGTTTAGCATAGAGCCAGCTAATGTTTAAAAGTGGAAATTACTTTAATCTCCTAGGGGCTAAATAGTTATGGTACTAATTATTAATATACTATGGATATGAACTTTAAAAGAATATTTAATATTTTCTCCAAACCACGGTGTGTTTAAAATGCTGCAAACAGGATTTAGCTACTGAAGACTTCTTGCTACCAGGAATTTCTACTCCACATGTAGATTAGAATAACATTTTTGTCAGGGGAAGTATATATAGTTCTCAAATCAAACCGTGTACACCGTTATCTTTTCCTCCATAGGCTGTTGGTAAGCAAACCATTTTAGGGTTTGATAGTGCAAGCCTTATTCATCTTGAGCAGCACTTACCCTTATCAATGATTTTATTGACTTCAGTAATATTGCTGCTGTGAAATACATTGAGTAAAATCAGAAAAAAAAGAAGAGCCAGGAAAGTCAGGAAAATTTCAAGGTCAATTGGATGTGGAAAAGTAGGTAACAACATTTTTTAAGTCAATGTTTTGTTTTGTTTTGTTTTTTTCTTTAAAATATATGTGTGGTCAGGTATTAGGATATAATTGCATAACTAATTAAGGGCTTGATTCTCAAAGGAACTGAATAGAGGAACTGAATACCTATCACTTTCATTAACATTAAATTTCTCATTAAGGTTTTTCAAGAAGGTAAGCATTGGCCAGGGATTGTTTATCTGGACTGGGGTCCATTCAGAATGCAATGGGTACCCCTTCTTTTGGAAAACTAAGCAGTTTCCCAATCTGGGTTCATTAAAATACGTGTTGGATATTTTGTTTAGCCATCTCAATTAAACTAATCTGGTTCCAAGAGGGGATGAATTGATTCAAAGGCAGATTTGCATTTTCAGCACTTTTGAACATCAGACGAGAACTAGTATCTACCTACAGATTAGGTGCCTGGCATTAACAATTGCAAGCAGAAAAATACCTATCCATATACACTGTGAGTTAGGGACCAAAGACATGAGAGTGTTCACACGTTTGGAGCGCTATACTTCCAATATTTCTAGCACTGGCTAGCACAAACTAGTACATCAAACACTCACCAGTAATTCTGGAATTTTGAAATGAACAAATTAAAAAAAAAAAAAAAAA
>VXAV01008339.1:335593-356568 GCA_013399715.1 Alectura lathami | reverse complement strand
CTTTTTTTTCTATATTTTATAACAATTTATGTTATCATGTGTTTCTTTTCCACCTGAAATTTACTGAAAAACACCTGAAAGACAACACAGCCATTGGTCACTGCCAACGCGGGTTCACAAGGGGAAGTCCTGTCTAAATAATTTAATATCTTTTTATGACAAGGTTAGTTGACCAAAAGAAGTCGGTTGATGTAGTCTTTTTGGATTTCAGCAAAGCTTTCTCACAGTATCCTTCCAGCATACAGCTAGACAAAAACATGGTGTGATAGGTGTACAACTGGCTGATGGTTCAAGCTCAAACGGTTATAGTCGATGGGGTTACACCCCATCTTGGGTTGTAACTTGGGGTTACAAGTCAGCAGCCAGGCACTGGTGGAGTTCTGCAGAGTTTGAATTAGTGGCCGGTTCTCTTCAATGCTTTTATAAATGATCTGGATGCAGGACTCAAAGGTATAATAAGCTTGCAGACAAACAAAGATTCTCAAATGCTTCTTTCCATTAAAGTTCTGTTCAGGGCCCTGTGTCCTTTTTTGGGGAGTGGGTCTAGCCCTTAAGTTGTTGGATCATCTGGATGCATTGAAACTGACATCCTACAGTGTTGTATAATAGCCACACACATCCATTATTCTCTGGCTCACACAGATTTCAACAGGAATTCTGAGTGTGCAATCATGTGTAATAACAATCTTCAATTGTAGGATATTTTCAGAATGCACAGATATCATTTGAGTGCTCATGGACAGCAAATAACAAGATGCTGCATAAGTCTATCAAAGAAAAGATAGTACTCTTCTTTATTTGAAAATCCATTTCTTTTTACTGGTTGTAACCAGCTCTGCACTGTCCAGTCTCTGTATGATAACTCCGACCCCCAGGAAACAAGAGATGAAGATTAATTGGAAGATTGATTTCCTGCTCCAAGTTTAATGATTCCTATATATTTTTCTTGAATATAAAGATGCTGCAGCTAGACCTGAACAAAAAGTGAAATAAAATCAGGAAATTATTGCATTTCCTCACCTGGAGATAATTTTTTTCTTTCTCCTAGGAAGAAAGATGTTATATTTTGCTAGAAATAAACAGATTTCTCTGAGTGGCAAATGAAACTTGTTTGTCACAGTGGAGGGCAGAGCTGAAGGTCAGAGCAGAAACTCCACTTGCTGTGAGACATTTTCATGAGGATCATCTCTCTGTGATTGACAAATCTGACACTTGCCAGAAAAGGAGCGAGGGTGAAGGGACAACAGATTTCCTCATGGTTCTGGCGAGGGTTAGGAAGGTAAAAAGAAGCTGATAGTATGGCCCTCTACACATGAATTTAATATCACAACAAATAACTCCCTAAGTAGCAGAGACTGTGTCTGAGCCCTTAGAGGGTCAGGTAAAGGAATGGATGTTTTCTGGTGGACTTTAATCAGCTGCTGCCCATCACCTGCAGAGGTTCAAGGTTTTTTTTCATTTGTTTATTTTTTGTTTGTTTGTTTGTCTGTTAAATGCTAATGCAAAGAAACTAAGAGATGCAAGTTATATGGAAATGAAATAGAGGAGTTTTCCCTTGTTAAAATAAATATAGTAAGAAGGGAAGTTGCAGTCAGCTTCAACATAAGATGAAACCATCCAGACTGAAATGTGGCAGCTGAGTGAAATCCTGAAATCATCAAACACTGACTTGAAATATCAATTTAGTTGTGTTTTATTCCACAGTGAGGCTGTAATCTCTTCCTTTGGTGATGCGTCTACCTGCCAGAAACTCTTCCATGCTCCAACTGTTTCTGCAGTGGACAGTGGAGAACCAATAGACAATTTCTGTTTCAACATCATAGCTTAGACATTTCTTACATGTTGGTTGTATATGCAAGCTGGAGAAATATGGTCTGGAATAAACTATTAAAGGTTTGATACAAAACTGGCTGGAAAAAACAGAATCAGAGAGCAAGAGTCAGTGTCTCAATGTCTGCATAGATGCAGGTAGACACCAAACGGAATGTGCAAGAACACTGAAGGACGGAGTTAAAATGCAAAATTATCCTGGGAGCTTACCATGGTAGGGCTCTGGATGAGATTATTTGACATCCCTCCCAGCTGTATTCGCTGGGATTCACTTCCAGTTCTTCCTTTTGATGACCTCATCTGCTGCCACTTAGTCTTTTACCATGGGCATCATCTCTGAAGTGTGTAACTTTACCTGTCACTATAACTCCATCCCTAGCTCTCCTCTGAGGGTGGAGAGCTGTATCCCAGTTCTGCTCCCATCACTGTACTAATTCGTTCCCTTTGTGATTTCTGTGAATAATCTTAGTCTCTGCCAGCCTGAAGTTCTTTTCTTTAAGGATATCAAGGAAGAAGAGCTATGCAGTGTTGCAGGAGGAGGTGGCTGTTGATTTTTTTTTCCCCTGACATCTTTTTTTCTATAGTCATTATTTCTTGGATGAATTTTCCTACTGTATCTTGAGTTCTGTATGAGTAATTCTCTGGAAGAGGAGACATCAGAGATATTTATGTTTGGGGAGAGTCATTGGCTGGTTTTTGAGATTCACATGGCAGGACTGGGAGTGAAGACCAAGAAATTTTCAATCTATCAGTCTGACAATNTCTTTTCAGTTTGATTCCTATCTAGATAATCCTCTAGTTTTTCTTGTCATTCTCAGCTCATTTTTTGTCACTGGTGTTTATGATTATTTATGAGCTCTAAGAAACTGCATTTTCAGCAAAATAAAACTAACTTCTGCGACTGGGAGCTAGTTGTCTGGTGCAAATTCAGTTGGGAAATATGCTTCTACTGCTGTTCACCAATCTCAAACTCATCCGGTAAATCTTAATAAGGTCTCAAATCTGGCAAGAAGGGATACCCCTGGGAGAGATTTAATGATTTGACAGTACTAAACATGTGTAGAGGACAAGCAGGATGCTTTGTCTCTAGACTTGTGAAATGTAAAGCATTACTGTCTTGTCAAGTTACAGACTTTACATACTATAAATGAGGATAATGAGGCAATGAAAACAGAGGCAGAAATTCTGAAAACTCTTTATTATGAAGGCAAATATTTGTTTGCACCATTAATCCAAAATTTCAGAGACTAACACTAGAACAGGGAATTTATAAGTCAGAGGATTACAGTAAGATTATGAAAGGTCAGAACTTTTTTGTTATATTTACTTACATTTTGGTTTTGCAAGGACGAGGATCAATTTATACACCATGAAAGAGTTTCAAATTTGCTCATATATCAGAGATTATGTTTCTTTCTCTACTTGCCAACTTAGTGCTTCCCTGGTGATTCATACCTTTTTATTACAATCTTTCTTTTTTTTTTTTTTTTTTTAAGGTGGTGCATANTTTTTATTTCAATCTTTCTTTTTTTTTTTTTTTTTTAATGATTTGATAAGGATGTTGTTTTGTCATCATTTAGTGTTTTCATCAAGATAAAGCTTGGCATGTTGCTCAGACAGCTTCACTTTACAACTCTGCTTCCTCATCGCAGTTTTGATAGCCATAAAATAGAATTTTCTAAAATTGATGAACAAGGTGATATGCTTCATCCAGCAGAGCCATAGGCTATTTTTCATGATTGCAAATATATTGTTTTGATTATGATGAAGCCAAGAGATTTTTAATAGGGGAAAAAATAAAGGAAAGCAATAGTCTCTTGCTTACTGCAGTCTTGCCGAAGCTCCTGAAGGATATCAAAGATGAAGGTGTCTTACAAAATTGTTATTTTTCTGAGTTATGCTGAGGTGGGTGAGTATTTTTCCTCTTTTACTGTGCAATTGATTTGATTTTTTTTTTTTTTTAATAGCTGATATTATCTTTTTATCACTATGTATGGAACATTTTGATGTGTGTGACTGTTTTTGTATATTCAAATCATTTATTAAAGAAAATTACTGCATTGTGACTACTACTACAGTAGCTTATTAAACAGCACCTGCCATTCAGATCTCTGCTGTTATAATGACTCAGTAAGACAGGAACTTGTATGCCCCTGCTTAGGGAGAAAATAGGGTAGAAACACTGTAAAGATGTATATTAAGCAGAAGAAGTAGAATGAACAAAAGAATAGAGATCTTGTGGCTTTCAAGACAAGGACATTTCTATTTGTTCAAGTGATGGGTGCCTTTGTTTGTACTCCATTTCCTTTGGGATTATCATTACAAGTCATTTACACAGATCCCACAGAAAAATAAATGTGGAATTACTGTTTCTCACAGTCCTTGTGGTTTCCCTAGGTTGGTAGAGGCTTGTGTCTACAATAAATATTGTGTCCAGGCTACAAGAGAACTCCAGCAGGAACTATGCATCCTTATTTCCTGGGATTCAGAGAACACAGTTCTGGAACAGAATCCAACTCCCACATCTCATTCCACCAAATAACCCAATTTCCCCAGCTTCCCTTTGTTACACATCGTATAGCAAAAATGTTTCACATTACCCCTGGCCTTCAAAGAAGATATGGGGAAGTTTGAATCTCTATAGTTTTTTATTGTATTTTATTTTTTTTTTTAATAGATCTCATTTGCAAGTCATAGCTCCCAACATTAATATGAATCAGATTTTAAAGTGATTCCATTAAACTCATTATTAAATTCAATAGTTAACATCCTTTTTGAAAATAAAAATATATGTTTGGATTAGTTCCCTGCCAAAAGTAAAATAAAATAAATAGTCTACTAGGAGTGTTCGTATGCATGTCAGTTAATCCACTTTCAAGTCACACTTTTTGTTAAGTCAGGCTCATTTTTCTGATTGCCCCTATTTAGACAGGTCTTTGGAAATGGGCTCCAACTGAAAAGCTCAAGTTAGGATGTGAATGTAAATGAGTGAACTCTAAGCCTACTGTTGGGATCCTGCTTGGGTCAGGCCAACATATCTTTGCCAATTTAACCTCTTTTACCCTTAAGCAGCAGTGCCTTTAACATCATTTTACTGTTATTAATGCTGCCCCTTTCTATAACTTTTCAAGCAAAGAGACATTGGACTCTTCTGAGGTACAGCCCAGCAGTGGCTAATAGCAGGGCTAGTGGCACTGCTGCTGAGGAAAATAGCAGTGATGGCAAGAAACACAGATAAAATTGACACTGAGTCACTGACATGGTAAAGATTAGCTTCTAGTGAAAATTACTCCCTCATGTAAGCCAGCAGCAAGACCACCGGGAGGATCCTGCCACCAGCATCCCCCTCATGGAAAGACAAACCAGGCAGTTTTATTCCTNCCTACTAGGGCAGAAACTTGTGTAGGCTTGAAAATCCCTGTCATTTTTTTTTTTTTTTTTTTTTTTGAGAAAACGAAGCTGATATTCTGCCTCCCCCTTCCATAGATTCAAATCTGGCATTTCAAATCTGTATTTTCATTACACTTGTCACTTCCTGCAAATTCACATCAGCAGTGGCAGAAACACCTTGCAGGTATGTACTCTGGAAGTTCCTGACGAGCCTTTGAGCCAAAATGCCTCTTTAGGTGCACTCAGACCAAGCTCAACCTTTTTTACTGGTGTGCTGCATGCATAATCAAGGGTTTTGCAAGAGAAGAAGAGATTGGTCCACTCCTACAGGAAAGAAGTCTTGGGACACACGTGAAAGAGGCAGTCAAAGGGTTGTACAAGGAATTTCATGAGGATGGGCAAGAAATAGAATAAGGATCCTTTGCTTAAAAGAGGAGAAAGATGAGTGGTACCAGGGGATTTTGTGTTTCCAGAGTAAGGAATAGTGCTGCTGTGGGTCTGAGGAAACTCTGGATTTTTATTGAAGATGAGGTTTTGGTTCCCATTTATGGTCTGTAAGAAATCAGTTTGAAAAAGAGAAGACCAAAGAGCTGAGGCTGTTCTTTCCAGGGTTAATGTGGGCTAAGCTTAGAAGCTGAGTTCTCTTGCAGTTCTAAGTGCCGCTGCAGTGCAACCAGTTCCTCTGATCATGTGCATACTTATCAAACAGGCCAGCTGAATCACACACTAAAAATGACCATTTCTCCTAATTTAAATATAAAAGGGATTTAGAATGACTAGCTGATATCCAGGGACTGACACTGCAGGCAAGATGACTCACAGTACCTACAATTAACTCTGGAGACTTGGCAAGATCTAACCAACTCGCAAACTTTGAGCACAAGAATGACAATGGTGACTTCTGTGATAGGACACAAGGGAATGGCATGAAGATGCACTGGGGACGGTCAGGCTGGGTGTTAGGTAAAGGTTCTGCACCAGAGGGTGGTGGGCATGGAACTGGCTCCCCAGGGCAGTCGTCACGGCCCCAGGCTGCCAGAGTTCACGGAGTGTTTGGACACCGCTCTCAGACACAAGGTTTGGATTTTGTGTGGCCCTACGTGGAGCCAGAATTTGGGCTTGATAATCTTTGTGCGTCCCTTCCAAATTGGGATATTCTCATTCTATGTGTGACCACACACACAGAATCATAGAATCATAGAATGGCTTGGGTTGGAAGGGACCTCAAAGAACATCTAGTTCCAACCCCCCTGCCATGGACAGGGCTGCCAACCACTAGCTCACTGGATCGAACTGCCCAGGAACCCATCCAGCCTGGCCTTGGACACAGCCAGGGATGGGGCATCCACAACTTCTCTGGGCAGCCAGTTCCAGCGCCTCACCACTCTCTCAGTGAAGAATTTCTTCCTGATGCCCAACCTAAACCTCCCCTCTTTCAGTTTTAGCCCATTTCCCCTTGTCCTACCATTATCCACCTGTGTACATAGTCAGTCCCCCTCCTGCCTGTAAACTCCTTTCCACATCAGCCAACTTCTTCTGGACCCTGGGATGCATCCCCTCCAGCCCCATAGACTTGTAAACATTCAGTCCCATAAGGTGGTCTCAGACTTGCTCTGCTCTTACACTGGGAAGGATTTTGCTTTCCCCATTCCCACCTGGATTTTCAGGGGCACGAGAGACCTGGGCAGCCTGACCAGCAGTGAAGACCGAGGCAAAGAACTCATTAAGTATCTCAGCCTTCTCCACATCAGAGGAGGCCAGTTCTCCCTTCCCATTCATTAGAGGGGGAACACTCTCCTTCACCTGCCTCTTCTGCCCTATGTAGCTAAAGAAACCCTTCCTGTTGTTTTTCACATCCCTCGCCAAGCTTAATTCTACCTGCGCCTTGGCCTTCCTGATCCCATCCCTACATATCCTGATAGCACTTCTGTAATCCTCCCAGGCCACCCATGCAGAAGTTTACACAAGTAAAGGATTATCTGCCTGCATGACTGCAGCCATGTTGTCTAAAACTGTGGGAGAATCCACATGGAATATCTACGTGATGTTGTATTACACCTTATGAGTATACTATTGGGCTTCACTGTTGTGTTCCTTGAGCTCTGTTTGGTGACTGATACAGGCCAGACCTGTGGTGTCAGAGGGTCATAGAATCATAGAATCATTTAGGTTGGAAAAGACCTTCAAGATCAAGTCCAACCACCACTAAACCATATCCCTTAGCGACATATCCATATACCTCTGAAATACCTCCGTGAATGCGGACTCTATCACTTCCCTGGGCAGCCCATTCCAATGCTTGACCACCCTTCCTGTGAAGTGTCATCACAATCACTCCTATGTTTCACTTCTGTTAACATAATTTTAGACCAGTGTCCAATGTTCTTCTGTGATGAGTATCTTTATTTCCCCCATGCACCCAGTTCATGTTTGTAAGTCTGAAAAAATAACATGGAACTGCATGAGATAAGAGATTATTATGAGCTGGGTGTGAGAAGTCTGGGGCAGACTTAAGAGTCTGAATGATTTACAATCAATAATTAGTTCCTGTTCTGATGACCTAGAAGCTGACTCTTTTAAGAATAAATCTGCATGATGTAGCAGATATGTTTTGATGCTAATATTAAATGTCACTCTGGCTCAAAATGCAAAACACAATAGGATTCTAAAAACCTGTCCAAACATCTATGTATTACAGTAATATACATATCAGCTTTCAGGGGGAGAATGAATGTGCTTTAGTCTCTGGATCCTACGGTATGGCCTGGTCAAGCTGAATGAAATGCATAAATAGTACAGATACATAAATGCAAGCATGTATATAAATGCATTATAACTGCTTGTTCTCAGGGATAAGGTAGCTGGGTTTTGACATTGATCTTTAGAAATGTTTTGTCAAGCAACAGTCTAATTGCATGCATTTTATTCAGCTCATTGGAGGATTTACTATTAAATTTCATAGTCCTTTCTTATAGTCTCAGAATTCCAGCTTATCTCACTATCCATTACATAATCACATGAAGACAAGTTTTCTTTTGCTGTTACTGTTTGCTTCACTGGATTTAGCCCTCTGAATTTCGTTCTGAGATTTACAGAAATTATGGGAGCAGAAGCTGTTTTAAAAAAAAATATTTGGACAAAAAGACATAACATTAACACACTGATAAACAGAAGATGCAAAGCAAAGATAAAGGAAACCCTGAGAGTTTTGTTTTTAGCTAAAATGACATAAACTAGGTTGGAAATTGCATCATAAATAGATCTGTAAAAAAACCATTAAGAGTTTCTTCTTACATTGCAAAATCACAAAGAAGTTTCCTGTTATTTCATACTTACAGTGGTTGAACTTTGACAGATTTGAAAGCAAGATGTGGGTAGAAGGACCAGTTTTTTTTAATAAGTTCTGAAATTGAGGATAGTTTTGTGCCTTAGCCACTAAATCATCAGTGCTTACTGTACCTTCTGTTCCGGCTCTGTCATATATTTCCTCCACAGAAGTAATTTAATATCTTTCTCCTTCTGTTTCTCATCTTCAGGACAAAGACAAAACATCTAATTTCTTACTCCTTTTGAAGGTCTCATTTATCGATGTTATAAACACGTCAAACAAGGAGGATGTTTGACTATCAGTTTTGTAATGCAAAAAACCTACCTGTGGCAGAGCCTAGACATGCTTCCAGAGTAATAAAATAATACTCATAGAAATGGCAAGAGGGAGCTTCACTAATCCTAGATTTTTATGAAGCAGCATCTTATGGAGTCTCATAATTTAATCTCTGTGTGTGATGTTAACGTAAAGGTTTAATTTTTCTGTGAAATGCTTGTGCAAGGGTAAGCAAGGAATCTTTTAAAACAGTATGTATAAAGGATGCCTGAGAAGGATGTCTAACATTATTTCTAAAGGATGCCTTCTGCCCAGAGAAGTTGTGGATGCCCCGTTCCTGGATGTGTCCAAAGCCAGGCTGGATGGGTTCCTGGGCAGTTTGATCTAGAGATATAGTGGTTGGCAACCCTGCCCACAGCAGGGTGGTTGGAACTGGATGATCTTTAAGGTCCTTTTCAACCCTGGCCATTCTATGATTCTATGATTCTGATTCTAGTGTATGTGTAAATTTCCATTTCTTATGAANCTAGTGGTTGGCAACCCTGTCCACAACCGTGGCATTGAAACAAGATGATCTTTAAGGTCCTTTTCAACCCTGGCCATTCTATGATTCTATGATTCTGATTCTAGTGTATGTGTAAATTTCCATTTCTTATGAAGGAATCCTGAAAAGAGTCTCTGTTCCACCAAAGACTCAATCAGAATAAATTTGAACTAATTCTCCACATACAGTTTTCCACGTCTCACAAATATAAATCAAGTCCCATTTTCTGAGCCACTGTATCAGTTCAGAGTACAGCCTCTCTCTTATTTCACCAGTTGCAACCAAGGGCATCTTCTCTTTCTTGCCTAACTCAGTGAAGAAGTCTAGGATTCAGAGAAAGTATAATGAATAGAATATTTCTTTCTCTCTTCAGAAAGATTTATAGCTCAGTACCATTCTTCTCAGAGAGCAGCTGAATTTTCTTTTTCTAGACCATATATACTTGTTTTTCACTGCTTGGAGTAGTTTCCACTGAGAAATTAAATAATGGTTTTCATGGCAATGGTTTTTTGAACATTTATATATGTATATATGTGTATATATATACAATTGGTGTAAAACAAATCTAACTGCTTTTCATGTCAGCTATGATATTAATCAGATGTAGGCATTAAGCTGGTTACAGTTTGTTTGCCTTTTTACATTTATCTGTGAAAATAAACTTCTGATTGTAGCTATTGCCCCGTCCTTACTCAGTGATTCAATGCCTCAGGAAATGCTTGTTCATGAAAATGTTTTCTTAGCTACCTGGAAATGATGATATCTTGAAACAATGCATCACTGGAGACAATATTTCCTGTGTGTTGAGAATCAGTAAGTAAAACAAAGAATTTGGTTGAAATATAAGAAAGGTTAAGGATAAACAATGATATTTTCAGTACTGAAATGGCTGCAATATGCAGTCTTGCTATCCATTAGCCTAGCAGTGAGTGTGATAAAAGAAGGTGCAGATATGAAAAGCTGACTGTGAAATCTCAGGTTTAGGTAGGGAAGGTAAGGATATTTTGCAATTGGTAGTTCTCATATCTAGGCTTTAAATCTCGGGGGAAAAAAAATCTCATATGCATTTTCTATAAAAAAAGAAAACCATTTCAGAAGGCCTTTTTCCCTTTTCTTAGGGCAGGCCCACATCCTTACACAGATTGCAACTACCATTAAGTGTTTCCTATTCCTCAACTTGATACTTCATGAAGATATCATTTTTTAACTCTTCTTCAAAGGGTTAATGATTCTTTCATTCTGGCTTTAGAAATGCTGATGTGTCTTTGGCAAAACAAAAGAGATTCATTTCACAGCCCGGAAATGAAAAATCCAATATTTACTGAATATGAATGCAAATTCTAAGTAGGGAGTTAATATTCAACTACTAAGAAATCATTTACCTATTGTGAGTGAAGGACTCTATGAGAAGTCACACAGGGCATAGTTCAGACCCCGGTACATGACCTTCTATACACTGAAAATACATGTTTCATACAAATAGACACTCTGGGAATCCATCTTTAAGCACTCTTAGTTTGAGAACAATATGTGAACTTCACTCTTGATGGAAAACAGGCACGATGAGATCCAATTAACTTTAGGGTGATGGTAGTTTTGGCTTGCTGGGATTGAGGGACAGTGTGATGACAATACAAGAATAAAATCCCTGTGAATGACTCTCAGAGGAGTTATTGGCTTATCATTTTGAGTATTTGAGCAGAGAGAAAAGGAAAATACATAGTGCTAGCCATGATCATTATTTAATACCACTATCAGCATAGGAATTCCCTTTCATACATTTTGAAGCATTTCTCATCCTCTTTTAAAACTGGTTTCACATAAGAAAGAAGGAGATCCAGGGCTTGATCTCTACAAAGACGTGTACATAATTTCAGGAATAAAAAGGGCATCCATTTGAGCACTTACCATGGGCATGGCTATTAGTCACACTGTCAGCTCTGTTAACCGCATCTGGAATTACAAGAAGTCTGTGCCCAGCTGCCCTGCACATCCATATAGTACAGGTATATTTGTATGTTTACGTAAAAGAACAATCACAAAGTCTGTATTTATAATATCTGTGAGTATATATTTACATTAGCTTGTGAGAGTTCTTGCTCCTGTTTCACCTTTAGGACTTTTTGGTTGTACCAGCAACAAGATTTGTGTCCTAAATCACCTACATCTATACAGAAAATGCAAACCAATGGTCTTTCTGATGAGTGGCAAACATCAGCTTATGTATAAAGCTATTTGCTAAGCTGTCTTGTCACCATTCTTCATTTTTTAGGCCTTCTCCTCTGTCATGCTTATTTGTTCTTTCAAATTAGATCAAATATTCTTGAAAGAGTTAATTTTTTTATTTATTTTTTTTTTTTCCCATATTTGTCCCGTTCTTTTGTAGTAGGCCATTATTGAGAAAGTAAAGCTGAACTTGAATGACGCAGGTTTTTACCTAACAAACTTTCTCAGAAAAGTTGCACAAGCACTTTACATGAGATCATTTGCACAGACTATGGATTTTCTCCCTGAATTTATACAACAGTACACTAGTCCATTCCAATAACTCAGATGTGTGAAGACTAAGTTGTGAAACAGACAATCGAGATCTCATGGAGGCAAAAATGAGAATACCTAACAGTGTTTCTGAGGTGTTAAAAAGAGATTTTCATTGATGGCATACATGTTGTTCCACAGATAAAGTGTTGATATCTCTTCACTTGTACTTAGGGTTTGTAGTTTTACTCCCTTGCCCTTCTTGTCTGCAAGTCAGGCTTTGTTGTAAATTCAACTGAAAGATAAAAAAATAAAAAGATCAGATTCACAGTCCTAACCGTGTGCCATGGCACTCAAATATTATCATGTTCTGAATGTCCGTGCATAAATATCCAAAACTGGATATTTGTGTACCATTCCAGTAACTGTACACTAAATCGTGAGCATGTGGTCTCCTTTTGTCACGTAAAATGTATCCTGGAACCATAAGTAGGAACTGGGAATTGTTTTTATTAATAGAACTGAAAAATATAATCATCAATAAAGGATAGCAGAAATGGAGTAGACATTTTAACTAAGGTCCCATTTATTTAGGGAGCTGAAGTGATTGTTGCCATGTGATTCCTTCTGTTAATTGTTATAGTTAATTAAGATCTAGTAGAAATTTCAAGTAATCCATTTTACAAGCTAGATTACCTACTGCTTCTGTCTGGTTTTGTATGATTACTAGATACCTTCAAGTGTTTCCCAAAGTTTTCTGTAGATGTCTCTGGACACGTCTGTTACTGACAGCTGTTTCAGTGGTCCTTTCGCATACATCACTATGCATTGGGCCTAATTTGAAAGTTCAGAGCACCCCACTGATAACATTTTTCCATGTGTCAAATCACTCCTCCCTCCACTCTGTTTGTTTTCTGTGACCTTGCCATTTTCTAAAAATACTGCACACTCTAGCTGCTTGGAGAAAAATCCTAGTCCCAGTGGAGTCAATTTTTGGCTTTTTTAATAGGCTATTGTAGGAGACTGTATCAAAGGCTTCCAGGAGGTCCCAATAAACTATTTTAACTGGCTCTCCTTTATTCACTCTTTTGTTATGACAATAAAAGAATTCTAGCATATCTAGGACAAGACTTACTTTTCTCCAAACTGTATTGCTTAATCCCTGCTAACTGCTGTTCGTGTGTGCAGTTTGGTCCCACTACCTTTAATTAGTATTTCAGCTATTTTACCTGGTGCTGAAACAAATCTATTCTGACTGCGATTCCTAGAATCTATTCCTTTTTCAAACTAAGTACATCATTTGCTGCTTCCTAGTCTTTTGCAAAATAGCTGATCTTAATGAGCAGCTGCTTGTTGTTAGCGTCTCAAAAGACAATGCTTTGTGCTTATTTCATCTATTTCTTAACCCCTAGAGAGACCTAATCTTCACTTACATCTAAATGAGGATAAATGTGACTGATGAAATTGACAATTAGTGTTGTTCATAGAAATTATTTTTCAAGTCTTTGGAGTTCCTAACCCAGATTTCCGTTCTTCCTTGGGATGACAAAGTTCTCTGTGGTAAGATGGTGTGGTGTAGAGACTAAGGCTAGGCTCAGACCAGGAGGCTTAGGTGGACCCTATTTCTAACCCTTGTAAGCACTTTCTGTATGATGTTTGGCAAGTCACTTTATCTTCCCATGACTCCACTCCCCTACAAGTAATATAATAATTACCTTATCGAGCAATGCACTTTCTGACCCACTGGTTAGAAGTGTTAAGATGGACCCTCATTCTCTTCTCTTTCTTCAGGAAGAATACTGGTGCTCAGAGCTGATGTTCCAGCAATAGGGAACTGTAACATATCTTGTTTAGATTGATATTTTATGAGTTGAGTCCAGACCTAATCTAGACTTTCATATTGGTGTAAATATGGAGTCATTACTTTCTAGACAGTGGAGATGAACAGGGATTTCACTTATATAATTCATGTAAAAATATTTCCCTCAACATTGTTTCTTAATGTATTGATTCTGTTTCAGATTTCTGCATGAAACATTTCATTTTTTTTTTTTTTATGTGAAGTAAGTCCTGTAGGTCCTATAAATCCCAACTGAAGTAAACTGGAACTTCCCCTTGCAATAATGAAAGAAGTCACTGACACTGATTCAAATTCATAGTTTCTTCTGAAGGTTTAAAGATGAAAACAACAAAGGTAAGTGTTTTAGCTATGAGCTTTTTTTTCAGGAGGTCATAGAGGGAAGTGCCAGCAATTTATAGTTATAAAGATTGTACAACAAACTGAACAACAGTAAGTAAATTTAGAAAGAGCTCTAAAGACAAAGAGCTGGCCTTACTGAGTCTGCCTTTACTGCTTACTATCTAACATTTTATTTACTCTAGAGTGAAGATTTAACTAGAGTGTTAAAAACCTGTATAAATACTCCCCCAAACTCTCCTTTTTATATAAAGCACCTTTCCATGCTTATAGCATAAACAGGATTTTACATGCATACCTTCTGTGCTTGGTTTGCTAGAGATTTCTTGTATTTTATTTGAATGTTAAGTATGTTTGTTCCAGCCTTTTCCCCTGTGAATTCTAATGATTTTTATTTTCTCAGTACAATGCATATAATAGTGCCTTGTTCTAATGAAACCAGCAGAGGGTTGAGTTACTGAAATATCTGTATTCTAGCTCCAACTGTAGCTTGCTCAGGAAGGTCATTTTTGTAATGTAATTGTGGATCACCAGATGGCACTCTCGCAGGCAGTATATCAAGTCAGAAACCCTATCTATAAAAAGTGAAAAGAATATATAACTCTCTTTACACTTCTGCTTCTTGTAATCTCACTAGGTCACACCATTCTGTTGCCATCTTTTTGATACTGTTGTACAAATTTATTTTCCAGCTTCTGGTCCTGCTCTCTGTTCAAATTCAGTATATATTTTACATATTTGCTTGTATTTTTCACTTTTCCTCCCAACTCTCTTCCCATTATATGAAATTTAACATTATGCATGTTGGAATGGACAATGGAAATTCTTGTTTGCCTGTAGTTCACAATGCTTCCTCCTCACATTTTGTATCAGTGTTAAAGGTGGACTTATTTTCATTCCTTCCCTCATTTCTGGTTGTTCCCAGTTCCTCTCTGGGCCAATACCAAAGCTCACATCAGATTGAGTTTTGAGTAGCACAATCTCTTCACTAACTTTTCTAAAGCAGGATTGAGTGCATCGAGAGTGTTGTATGCTGGGCTAATGGCAGAGGGCAGGTCATGTCAGAGTTAACAAGTGCACCTTGCGAAGGCACAGGTTGGAACTGCGCTTTCGTGTTTAGCAGGAGGTACTACCCAGCTGGAAGTACTATCTGATCAGTCAGAGGCACTCTCATCAGTCCTTCTACATATTTTGGGTATATTACTCCCACCGTCGCCACAATGTTACAGCAGTTTTTGTTCAGTGACCTCTCTTGATGCTCATATCTCCCCACAAATATCCCTGTCTTGTTCTTCCATACTGTCCTCTATTTGTGGAACAGGCTGTGAATGGTCACTCCTCTCCTCTCTGTCAAACAGTCTGTCAGTCCTCATCCCTGCTTTGACAGGTCCTCTCTCCAGTGATAAATTTCCCCCATTAAGAGTTACTGCAGAGCCTGCAATTCCATATAATAGTATGCAAACAGCACGTTACTCTATACAGCATTCTCTGAGCCATTTCCCTTTCAATGACTGTTTCTCTACATTTTCAGAGCAATGCATGTAATTTAGCCTGTGACTCCTATCAGCTGCAAAGAGCTAAATCCTCACCTAAGTTTTTGAAAATGTAGGGGTACCTTACCAAGTCTTAGACTACGTATCACTCTAATCAGCCTTATAAATCTGATTATGCATTTTTCAAATAAATAATGATGGGTTTTGCCTGAAGCTTTTACAGATTCTCAATCTGTATCTTTCAACTGAGATTTTATGTGCACTCAACAATTATTGTTCTGTTGTTAGGAATTCTGTTATTGCTGACTGCAATAACATTCATTCAAGTGATATGGATGTAAGAGATTGTTTGCTTCTCTTACAAAGCAGTTAAATTGTAAGATAGCTGTAGTTTAAAAACAGTGTCACTGATATGGGAAATTGTGTATGATTTTTCTCATTCTTATTGTGAACAGATTCTGGAAACATTTTAGGTCTATGTTAAAGTAACATTTCTAAAATTGATGAGGCTATGGAAAATAACTTCAATATCCTCACCTAAAAGTTACATTTTCCACCAAAAAATAAAAGTCATCTAAGTCAGAAAATGACTTGAAAGTACTATTTTTTCTTTATTTCTTTTTTTTTTTTTTCCAAAATATCAAGTTTCTGTTCATTCAGATTAAGTTTTCCTACCTGTAACTGCTATGTATGTCCAGAGCTGAGATATGTGAAACAATCTGTGAGTGTCTGAGCACACCTTTACTTAGGCGTGCCTATCAGATCAAGAGCAGAATCACATTTGTGATGCTTTTATTTTTACATTCACACACAAGAGTATCTACCTGCTTGGTAATATTACTAAGATACTTTGCCATGACAGTAAGAGTAATTTATTTCTGTTTTCATTTTTTTATGGTAAAGGCATTTGTCTGCTTTAGATTACAATCTGCTTGCATTTTGTAAGTGAAACAGAATTCAACTTTGACAACTTAGAACTTGACTCCAAAGTACCAGTAGTCCCTCGGCCTCTCAGTACTGCATATATTTTTGCAACATCTGACTTACTGGGCACGGGATTAAAAAAAGAGTGCCATAACCATGAAGAATAAAGTGAAAATGAGAGTAAAATAGTCATAAGAATGGCATGTGTGACAGTCACCAAGGAAGAGGTTTGAAATACAAGCCATTTTAATTTTGTACCCAGATCTGGTAATCCTGGGAACTTTTTGGGCCTCTGATTTTCTGTCTCATCCAACTGGTGTCATAAATTGCTTAGAGAAAAGATGCTTTTTGCTAGGTGTGCTGTCAGGCTCTAGATAACTGAAAACAGTTATTTGCAGCACACAAAGAATTCCCGATGAGACGCAGAGCTAGTGACAGTCTTGGCTGAGGCCTTTATGTGTTATAAATATTATAAATGCTATTATAAAAGATGAACTCAGTGAGAGTCTGTATTTACAATGAGCTCCGAATCATGCTGGTAGGTAGCAGATCTGCAACGCAACACATCACTGCTGTGGTTAGGGGGAAGCAGGCACTAAATCAGTGGCGCAGCGTTGTTCTGTAGAGCAAGATATTGTTGGAAGCATGAAACTCTTACATAAAATGTAAACTGGGTGCCTGGAGACCTGTTATTAATAAAGACCAACAGCCATTTCTTTGAGATATCGGAGGCATTGACTCTAGCAGTCTGGGTAAAATCCAAACTGGCAAATACTTATCAGAGGCGTATAAAGCATTCCTAATGAAATGCAAAGCTGGTAGCAATTCAGTTTTTGGGGTATTTTATTACAGACATCAATAGGACCTTATCTGAATGGAGTAAGTACACATACTTTCAAGTAAAATTAGACATCATATCCCAAGAAAGTGGAAGAAATATCACGTCTATCTGCCTTGCTGAGTGAAAGTGATCACATTTTATAGATAAGTCTTTTATATTGAAAGCATGTGAAAATTGACGTCCATGTAGATGTTTGGACTGGAGGGATGTATTTTTCCCGAAATGCTTAAAAAGAAAAATATGCAAATTTGGGCAAGATAGAGAAGGTACTGGGGAAAAGCACAATTAAAAATTAGGAGAATATCTCTTTTGATACTTAATTAGATTTTACACATCTTTAAATGTTACAATATTCTCCATATAACATTCTTTAATATAATAGAATTTCTCTAAATCCTTCTACCACGTTCTGGGATAGCTATCTACTGTGGTGACTAAAATGGATTTAGTTGCCTAGATAAGCCCCAAATAGGGTTATTTCTCCAGCAACCTAAGCATGGTCACCTGTGTATTCTTGGAAATAAAACAAGAAATAACTATATATCTAGATGAGGCGTAAAGCCATCAGCAGTCCAGAACTGAGGAAAGGGTTCACCACTAAAGTTCCCAAGAAAGTTGATACTAAACCTAAGCAACAAAGAGTGTGTCTTTTCTGTACAAATCATAGTCACTTTAATCAGGTTATGAGATGACACATCTGAGATGCACCTCAGCTTGTGTTGCCACTGACCCACAGGTTATTTTTCCATAAGACAATCCTAACCTTGGTAGATAAGGCTCTTACACTGCACTGAATGCAAGATTTCTAGCATCAGGGCATCCATAGGTGAGGGGGGACCCTAACTATGTAAGCCTGAGAGAAGATGAACCCACAAAGAATTGTTCCCAGTAAAAGAAATTCTTTCCTTTTTATTTCAATTCTTTCATCTCTGACAAATATTATCCAGCCTTTCTCTGACCTTCATCACAGATGTGATTTGTTAACATTTATAGCAAGGCAGATGGGTCTGCCCGTCTTTCATAGAAACTTTGTCATTCTGCATTTTGCAAGGGTTGAAAGGCTTTTGGAAATTAGAAATGTCACCTACAACGTCAAGCTGAGTTAAATGTCCTTTCGTGTTCATTTTCACTTAACCACTTAGCCTTAGAGCTTTTACTATCTGCTGCCCTTCTGCAGCTGCAGTGGTGTTCACACTGACAGGGAGAAGTGACAAGGTGTATAGGCATGGAAACCAATGAGGTTCTGAAGGAAAACAGAAGATCAACATTTGAAATGACAGCAGCAAGAGCTTTGAAATAATCTGGTTAGCTAAAAAGTTTCAAGGGAGGAAAATCTATGTGTGCAAGAAATATGCTGAAATGGTTGTGGTGCTGAAAGTCTGAATACTTCAGGGAAGTAAATGAGATTCATGAGTCATTGATCATCCCAGGTGAGTCCTGGTGATTTGCTGAACAGCACAGCTGTTCCATATTTGGGTGCTTTAGGCACAGTACTCCCACTCAATGCCAGGTCTCTGCACTGTCTNAGTATTTTTCTGATTCCTCTTCAGATTAACAAATTCATAACTAGTGATATGGTTGCAAATGCAACTGCACTCCTCAAGGAGTGAATGAGGTCAGGATTCCAGGAATGCAGTAGTAAGAGGGTTAGTGATAAATCTAAACAAAAGAGGGCAGACAAAGTAGCATTTTTATTTGCATATTATTAATGAAATATTGAGATAAAAGGATAAGTCTAGGTTTATACTTTGTTTAAACACAGAGTTCTTGTGAGCCCACAGTTCTGAATCTCTCTCAAGATGAATCAGTAACCATGACTGAACAAAGAGCAAACTCCACAGCAAGAGAAGATGAAGAGCTTGGCCCTGCGCTATCCTTCATGGCAAGCCAAAAGGTGAGCCATTCTCCATTGTACACGATTCAAATATATCAGAAATATTTCTGTTGTCTTTGTATGCTAGGGGCTCTGAAGAGGCTAGGAATCACTCCAAATGGATTGTCATTTTAGAGTGTGTTATTGAGTCTGGTAGCAGTCAAGAACCAGAAACATAAACAACACTGAACAGATAGACTTCTTAGATACTTATATCTGTCATGGTTTTTCCACAGGTATTCCATATCATGACATCATGTAATAAGCTGATGCAGGTGGGATACATATATTTTTAACATATAGACCAATACAGAATTTCAGGGTCAGTGAATGGTGAATTCCTCACTGGAAACACTTTACACCCTTCTTTTTGTGGCTATTGACTCATGTCTCATTGAGAAAAGAGATCTTTACCACCCAAATGCAAAAGAGATGGCACCTAGTAACAAAAAGCTCACCTAGAGAAGGCAACACCATTTATTCTAAATAAGATAATGAACAAAGAATGTCCTACTCAGGGAAGAAAAAAAAAAAAATCTTGGGGGAAAAAAGCGAGACAATTTTTTCCTTTCTTTATAATTTAAGGGAGAGCATGGGTATGCTAGGATACTCCTCAGCTGTGAGAGAGAAGAAAATTCCTTTAAACTAACTTTATGGGATTAACTAAGTTAACTAAGCACAGGTTACCCTGTGTTAGCTGTGTTCAGGGAGCTGCCTTAAAGTATTCAGGTTGTTCAGGTGTGGCTTCTAGGCTGGGTGCAGGGCCTGCAGAAGGTTGTTACCCTTCAAGGCCAATAACTGGAGATAAGGGAGGAAAGCCTCAATATGTTTTTCCAGAATGAAATCCCTCTTTTCATATGCCCCCTGTGCAAACACTTAGCCCTAAATTTATCCAAAGATACCAAGATATCTTTGGCCCATCTAAGCTCTGAGTTATGACACTAAGAAGGAATTCCATCTTAGAGGTGCATCTGTCTCCTGACTGACCCAAAAGGGAGATGTGGGTGATAATTTTAGATATATGGATGGTATTCAGCTCACAAACTCAGACATGTAAATTTAGGAATCTATGTGTGGACACATAGTTCAACACTGGAACACTGAAACATAGGAGTCTATGAGTAGGTGAATACAGGCATCCACTGGGGGCAATGGTCTTGTAATCAGTGGAAGTCAATCATTACAGTCACTGTTGCTTCGTGGCAAGCTCAGTTCACTCTACAGTGGATATGAATTCAACTGCTCAATTCCCATTGCAGTGCCTGTTGCAGCTGGAGCTGGTTCATTCTATACCTTGCTTGCAGTTACTGATTTATCTTACGCAGATCCTGTGTTGCATCTGTCAACTACATAAGGATTTGTATGTAATGAGGGATAAACACACATACACACATACACTCACCACGGAACAGCTCACATAGCAATTTTTATGCCACTGAGCTCTGTCCCCAGTGCCTGGGAGGGCTGAGATCTGCTGAGTAGATCTCTATAAACCACAATGGGAGGTGAGACCTTAACTGCCCTTGTAGGCACCTGCATTAAGGTGTCCTTAACCTTGAACTGAATCCTTGCTCTACGTTTGCTCAACAGAAGCCCATCCTGGGGGTTTGTGACAAGAACTTTGCCCTTGAGTCTTGGTTTCACAAAAAGCAGCCTGGAATTCTTGCAATGCTTCAGCGGGGCTGAAAACCTATAATGTTCTATGAATTCCAGCTTTAGGGCCACAAGCTACAGAGCCAGGCAGGACTGTGTGAAGACACAGATAACCCCTCGCTGCTGGATATGATGACCTAGACCTCAG
>VXAV01008339.1:309083-327301 GCA_013399715.1 Alectura lathami | reverse complement strand
AAAAAAAAAAAAAAAGTAGGAACTGAAATTACCTACTGAAGGATGATTTTCTTTATCTTTACTATGTGATTTTAGAAACAGGAACGACAGGAAGAAGTCAACAAAAAACTCCACCCCTGAAGACAAATGAGACAGAAACGGTCATAGCGCTTATCTTCTGGGGGTCTTACAAAGGATTTTTTTTACTCTGCAGACAGTTCCTTTGTCGTGTTACTCCCTGTTTCTTTTGACTTCTTTCTGCAAGTATCAACTAAAATTGGTTTTCAGTCTGACAACGAAGGTAAACCGGAAATTATTAAAGAGTTGCTACATGATTAGAATTTCTTCTTAGCTCTTTTCTTTATCCTTAAAGACACAAAAGTGTGTTTAATCCATTGCCTTTTACAGAAAGCCTGGCTTCTAAAGTAGATACTAGGTTAAAGTCAAGCAGTGCCCAGTTTTATACGAGCCATCTGTAGCAAAGTGAAATTATTTTCAGTAGCTGGAAATATTAAAATGTAAGACCAACCCCTGGAACTGTTTTTCCAGTTTCACTTTTCTTTTATATTGTCAAGCAGGTTTATAAAAGAGAGAGAACAACTCCTAGATGTCCTAAGAAAAACAGGCTATTTTTATGTGACTATAGTCTCATTTTGAATCATGATTGCTCTCTTCTGAACAAGAAACAGCAAGAAGGGTCATCTTGAGGTACATTGTTTTTTTTTTTAAAAAAAGATGGAGTGACTCACTGGACAGAAATTCCATACTTTAAGCACTTCAAGAACAGAACTCACAAAGGAGTCAACCCTAACTGCTTGCAGGGAGGTCCTAGCCCTGGCAGTCCTAGCATATTTTTCTTAACATCTTCTTTTAAGTGAAATAAGCATGAAGTGTTCTGGAAGTTTCTTCCCATGGCATTGCTATGGGGAGGATGCATGAAGTACTGCATAATACAGTTGGGCTGGGAAGTTGATCTTCAGCATACCTGAACAGGCCTGCATGAACAGTGCATTGGAATAAATCTTTCACTCAGGCAGTCGGACAGGAATCTATGGTTTGCATCATTCAAGGCAGCAAAAGGCCAATGTGACTTGTTATAAAACATTGTTTCTGGAAGTAAATAGGACTTCTATGTAAATAATTAAATCAGTCCAAAAAAGACACCTTCTGATACGTTGGAAGATGATACCATTTTTCTGGTAAATTAGAACAACAAAGATGAGAAAGCAATGGAACAATAATAGCATGTCAGGAATTAACAAATGACTAAAAAGATGCTCTAATCTTTTTATCATATCATACTCAGATATCATACTTTGTAATTGTTTGATGGTACTGTCGGTAGAACAACAAAACTGAACGGTGTATCATTTTTCACTTCAGCTGCTAGGTCAACCATATTTTAGGAGCTCAGAATTTACAGTGATACCTTTTTATTTTGTTAATTCCTATCCTGAGAGATCAGAGAAGCAGAGTTGGCCTGAGCAGATAAGAGAGGCACGGATGGAGAACACAGAAACAGCTTCTTCTCCACCAGCCGTGACTGATTCCTGAATGCTGGTTACAAGAGGAATTTTGTTCCCTTGGTGTACACTCAGCTTTGTCCTTCCTCGTCTTTATATCCTCTCCTGCCCCCTTTTCTGTTTAAACAGAATAATAGAATCTGGCTTAGCTTGGCCNCATTTTTTTTTTTTTTTTTTTTTTTTCTTTTTCTTTTTTTCTTCTTTTCCCTTCTTTTGTTAACCCAGTTACCAGAAAGGCAGCTAATAATAATGTCTTAAATAGCTTGACACTGGTTCAAGCTTGCCATGTCTTGGAGTGGCTGATAAGACTATGTGTTGTGCTTGTCTTTCTCCAGTAGCAAGGTTACAAATCAGAGTCAACAGCACAAATAGAAGCTATTTTTTTTTTTTCTCTTGGCCATTTTCCCCTCTCCTTTTGTGTATGTGCTTGTCCTGTTTTATTTTTGAGGGAGAAGGCCTAGATTCCAACAAAAGAGATGAAAAACAAGCCCTGGCCCATCTCAGATAATTTTTATTTTCTTTTTGTCTCCCAAAGGGGGAGTTAATGTCATCTTAATACTGCATAAAAAGACACTATCAACCAGGGAATTTTTCTCATAAAAATGTTCTGCAGCTAAAGGAAAGGGGAATAAAGGATGCTCTTAAAATGAAAGTCTCCTTGAATACTTTACATAACAAACACTTTGTCTACTTGTCTTCTGTGTATTTCATAAAAGATTTTAATAGTGATCATTTGTTGTAAGATTTAGTGGACCATGTATCCTGACCCCCAGCCCTTCACAACGTTTAGCCATGCTGACCTCTGCCGGGAGAGAGTTCTGTTAACACCTTTACCCCTGAGCTCTTGTGCTCCGAAATACAAGCAATTCGAAAAACACATGCAATCCTTCTCCTGATCTGAGGTGCTCTGTGGATTGCACAGCAGCAGGAACTGTTTCAAAGGGCACTTAGTGCATACATATAACTTTTGCAATCTTGGCAGGTGCATTTCCATCTTGACAGAGGAGAATCACACAGCCCCTTCGGCTCTTTAGCTGGGGAAGGTGTCATGGCTGGACACTGTTTTCTGCAGAACTGATTACCTCATCTTCACAAGGGTGGGTGTGGCTGAGTGGGTCCCATTGTATGGTGACATTTCATTAGCTAGGAAGGTTTGCATGCATCACCAGTGCCTATGGTGCTCTGATTCAAAGCTTCACATTATCTCTAATAGCATAATAGCAAAGGGCTCCTTGGGATGAAGGGAAGTGAAATGTGAGGCTGTATCACCACAGCTTGTGACAGCATGAGGTTCGCCTACTGTGTAAAAACACAGGTTATCAGTTCAGACCTGAAATAGAAAATGCAGATATTTAAGAAAATATCTAATTTATACACAGAAGCTGCTGGAGAAATCGGGAGAAAACAAGAAGAAAAAAAAAAACAGCTCTCCTTTTCTCTTGTTTAAGAGATGTAGAGTAACATTTCATCATATTCTTTCTTTCTTTCTTAATTCAAAAACAGTAATGGAAAAGTAGGAATTCAGTAAGTTGACATGCTTGTCTAAAAATGAGTAAAACTTTATTTACTGCATCGAACCATTCCAATATGGGCACTTATAGTACAATATCCTGTCTCTAGCAGTGACTAAAACTGGATACTGAAAAAAAAGATATAATTTACACACACAGGCATGCACACATGTAAATGTACGTATGCAACATCTGTGAAATTTTCCACACCTGCCATCCCACATGGGTGATGACCTGCAGCTCAAGGCCTTTCACGGTGAGAGTGGTATTTTTTTCACTGGTAACAATACCAGTTATTAGACATGAATGACGTGATCAGTAGAGACAAGAGGCAATGCTGATGTGTCATATGTAAAATTCAAAAACCAAGTAAAGAGGAATTATAATAAAATCATAGAACAGTTGTGGAAGTGTGTGTATTTGTAGGGCACTTTCTAAAGAAGCTAGTAGGCAGGCTATGCCACCCATCAGTGTAGGAAACAGCAAATTTCCAGCTGACGTCATGGATGTTAACAGAATTTACTGAAATGTGTTTTTCTGTTTTTCTATACTGAAGAGGAAGATGAAAGAACATGTGACTGAGAAATGTCTAGAAGCAGATGCCAGGATGAGTTCATTTTTTATATGCTGCTCCCTTGGCCTTTTTAAATTGGGAAGGAATCCCAGAGGAACCCAGCCATGTAATCTGCAGCAGAGAAATTGCTATGAGCCCCAAGACAAAGCTTAAAGCATAAGATGTGAAGATGAACTCATTTCTTTCCATACTCACAGGGCTATTTCAGAGTCAAGCTGCACTTTTGTAGACAGGAGCTGTAAAGGATTCAAGGCACATGAAATGGCATCTCACCTTCATGCAGCAACAGTCAGGATTTTGGAAGATGAATGCTAGACTGTCTAGGACTGCCTCCCTACTCATCATCAGAGTTCTTTAGAGAGCAAAACAGCAAGAGGAGTATGTTTGTTTACACTACCAGATCTGACCAATTTTAGCATATTTAAAATAAACAAAGAGAACAGATAGCCAGCATGTGACTTTTCCATTTGTATGGAATAAGTTACATTTCTCAAAGTCACAGAATGGAAAACCTGCTTTAAATGGGCTTTAAACTAAGGTGAGTAGTCTCCATAAGCTGCTTAAAGGGAGGGATGGACTGTTTGCTGTGGTCTCTTCACCTCTGCCACGCAAAGGTCACACCTGATGTGTGCATGCACGGTACATGGCTGAGCGTGAGCTCTGTACCCACATGGGAGAGGAGCAGGGACAGGGCTGACCACTCTCTTGTGGGAGCAGCAACCTGCTCAGCCTTCTTGTAGTGGGGGAATGAGGATTTAGCACACCAAGTTCAACCTAAAGCAATGGAACAGAGGCTGTGAGAGTTTGTGGAAGATAGTGATGGGCAGAGCAAATCTTTCATTTCCCTCTTTAAGGTCCTCCGGGTTTCATGAGCGGCACTTGCAGGATACAAATCTCCCCAGGCTGCAATTTGAATAAAAAGAAAGACATCTGCTTTTCATGGATAGTTGACTATTTTCATCTACTATGTATTAAAAATGGAACTAACTAAATATGTCACAATTCTGACTTTCTTGGGTCCCTCAGTCCCTTAACGGGAAGATCCTTTCTGTGATGTTCAGCTGAGCAAAGTGATAGTTCTGTTTAAAGGTCTCCTTTCATGGATCTCCAAGCCAGGTGTTCTTGGGGACCATTCAAAAGTTCATCTGGTTCATTTCAGAGTCACTGTGAAAAAAAAAAAAAAAAGGAACTTTTTCAGGAATTGCAAAGGGAACAATCTTACATCATTGGGCTCTGATATCTTGGTCTCTTCAAAAATTATAAGGCTCCTTGGGGCCTTGTGGTAAAGGCTTCTTCCCGAAAGACACGTAAAATGTAAACTACATGTTTTGGCTCTTGACAGCATGAGGTCTGCCCACTGAGCTAAACACAGGTTGCTCATTCAAACCCAAAATAGAAAACGCTGATATTTTGGAAAATGTATAATTTATACACAAAAGCTGGGTTAAAAAATTGTGATGTTTCCAGTATCCAAGTAGAATCTAATTATCTTAAAAAAAAATTGGCACCATGAAACTACCCAGCTGTGAGTAGCCTATGACTCATTTTTAGTCACAAAGAGGATGCTTTTCTGGTATATTTTCCATTCAGAATGCAATATATCTTGTGATTGTCCAGGATTATTGCAGGTCAAGGCATGGTGCTAGAATATACATTTTTTTTTTTTTTTCCCCCAATTATTTTTCATAATATTATTTCAATTATTTTCCAGGTAGAAGCCACACACAAAATCATTTAAAAATGTGATATAACTAAAATACGGATTTACATTTGGTCAATTTTCTAGAAAATGTAGAATCTCTATGTTCTGGTTTAATTGCTTTTTGAAATATGAATTAAATGATAGGTCTCAGATGATGATTTAGACTGGTAATAAAGCACTGAAGTTCTGTTTTATTCTGGTCAACTTGTCTGTCCTACTTCTCTTTTAAAGTAAGAAGACTGCTCAGATTTTACTGAAGGCTTCAGACTGTCTATTTTATACATATGCATGGAAATTGTCCCCCATGCAGACTCCCATTTTCAAATCTAATTTGTCAAGATTTATTGTCTCCATGGCTCTGAACTTTTCTCTTCAAGCAACCCAACATGAAAATTTGGGATTAGTAATCTTACTTTCATTAATAATTTCATTGTAAATGTAGTGCTGGAAAGAAGCAGGATATAGGTAGGTATGAAGGAGGAATTTTATTGTTTAGTCATACATGGTATCTGAGAGATGATAATTCACACCTGCAAAGGCACAAATGCTTGTAAACGCGATCATGTATGGGTGTCTCCAGCACTTTGGCTGTCTTCTTGTAATAACTGAGTACTATTTATTAAGGTGGTTGATGTGATATATGCCTTACTTGCTACGAAGTAGGCAGAGACAAACCATTTGATTTATTTAGATTGCTACATCAACATAACATAGCAAAGACTTCCAGTCACTGTTTAAGGATTCAGGACACTGAATGAACATTAAAAATATCTGTATTATTAGTTGTACTTTGAGCCAGTTCTTGCCTTCTTTTTTAAAATTCAGTAGAAAATAGAGTAATTGAACAATATGCTTTCTAAGGGCGTCTGGGGCAAAAATGGGAATGGGAAAGATTTGAAAGAGTATGCAAGGTATTCATGTCTCATTTTTAACAATTGTTATTTATTTTTACTATTATTTATTTATTTATTTCCAATTTTCTCTTTTTCCCTTCCCCGCCTCCCCCTTTAACAACTGAAAAAATGGAGGGAAAAACTTTAAAAAGGTGACAGTGCTGAGGAAATGCAGAAAACTGGAAAATAACTGTTTTTTTTTTTGTTTACTACTTCCATGGAAAAAAAAAAAAAAAAGGAAAATGCAATGGAAAGTGTTTTCAATCTCAGCAAAATGTAATTTATCAACAAAAAGCATCCAGACAACAATTCACTGTCTCAAGAGATACATCCATCCATATCCATACTGTTGTTGGATTTTACTCAGATGTTGCCATGCTCCACAGGCTAAAATTACTGTTCAGCCTTACAGTTTCAGGAAGTCAGGGAATGGAAGGGAGAAAGAAGGGCAAAAGGGAGAGGAAAGCATTAAATACACAACTTGAAAAACAAAACGTGCATCAAAGAAATTTCTTGGCTTAGTAGATAAGTCAAAAACAAAAAAAAAGAGGGAGTGGAAAATTTTGCCCAGTCTCCTTTTAAAACTTATAGTGTTATGATTTCATCATTGAAGTTAAAAAATAATAGTCTACTCTGTTAGCAGTAGAGATATGTATTCACACTTGGCTACATATTTAAACATTCCCCTCACATTTCATCTATGTCTAAGGACAATGTATTTTAGAAACATCCATCTGCGATAAAAAATTACTTTGCTTGCCTTCAAAATCTGAAATGACTAGCGAGCTTCGTTTTGATTCCATTCCTAGTCTTCTCTTTACAGCACTCTTCGGCACTGTATGTGTTCACCTAAAGGAAATAGCTATTAGCTAAAATAAATATTTTAGAATTATATTATCATAACGCATGCATAAAGCTACCAGAGGAATTGAGTTCTAGAGCAGCTTCCAAAGTAGGAGGAAAAACTGCCTAAAGTAACTATTTTGTTTTTAGAAGAAGCTTGCTATAGTATTGATAATTTGTCCTTTGGCACAGTGGCATAAGACAAAAAGTATAATAAATAGTAAGATTTTCTTTAGTTTTGTGCTACATTCAAATATTCCTATTTGTTTTATAGCTTTTTGTAATGGAAATTGTACTGCAAATATTTATCTATTACCTCACAGTTTTAAAGACTATGGCAGTTCTGAAATTTTAAAGTACTTTGACTGATTAAGCAACCAATGTGCACTGGTGATACATGCTCTCATGTTCGTGAGAGTCTCACTTCTCCCATGTGCATATCTCATTTCTGTTGAACAATGAGATCCTTGATCATAATCTTTTGGGAGCATGTTTTTGCCATATATTTGTATAATACCTGTAACCATGCAGCCTTGGTGTTCCAAGTGTTACCAAACTGCAAATAAATGATAATACTCCTTATTACAAATATCTGAAGGAAAAAAAAAATAAAGCCACATTTGTATGAAATAATACAGAGCTTACATTTCTCTTAGAATAATAACCTCAAAATTAAACCCACTCCAGGTTCAGTGACCCAGGGAATTATTTTGTAGCATATTTTTTCAGAGATTCCAAGCTGCAGATAAAATAACATAAATAATGTAGGCATGCACTGTCCATTGATTTATACATTTTAAAAATATGTTCTACTGGAAAAACAACACACACACACACACACACAAAAAAGGGAGAAAGTAACCTTTCTGTACATGAAATGTTTTCTTAAAAATTCATTTGTGTTGATTTCATCATGTTGAATTTTCAGATAGATCTTGCTGTAGATGGGAAAATTGTACAAGTTTCAGAGAGCTGATTCTGTCTATGTTCCTGCACGGAGTCTATTAAACTCAAAATATTGTGTGAGGGGAAAGAAGAAAAACTTTCATACGTAAGAAGTAGAAGAATTTATTGATTATATGAAAGAAATTTTAACAGCCTACTCCAAGAACCAGTCTTAATCCAGATCTAATTATTATATAAAAAGAACACTTCTATCCTGAAAAAGTCTCAACAATAACAATAAAGCCAATATTACTATACACATGCTCCTACTTTTCCTGGAGTTATGCTCACCCTCGCACTCCTTGCTGGGTCCTTATCTCTATGGCTAGGATTTTCTTGGTGTCATTTTTACAAGTTTGTTAACACGCTTGTACAACTTGTTCTTCCTTTATCAGTCTGCAGCTCCGTGTTGAAACTGAATTTACTATATATAGTAGTTTTCATGTATGACAGATAGCATTTTTCTGTTTTGTTCTCTGTTACCCCTGAGACCAGTGTTGTCCAGCTCAAGATATGCACATCTTTAATTGTCTATTGGAGAGCTGTTTATAGCAGTGGGATTTCTAGTGCCAAAACTATACCAAGCCTTACCACCACATATGGGCCAATATTCTTCTGCAGCATGCACTGGTGTCTCCACAAGTCCAGGTCTCAGCTTTCATTACAATACTGTATTCCCCTATATTATATTGTCAGAGTTAGAAATACCTTCTGCACAGAATAACTAGTTACTCATATCTGTACAAAAATACAATTGTAGCATACAGTAATGAGCCAAGCAAAACAAATTAGCCATAGCCACTTGATCAGAAGAAAATTGCTGCTACAGTGATGTTAACACAAATTAGCCTGACAAGTCCCGCGACCTTGCAATTTCAGTAGAAAGCCTGTGGCCTGTTATTAACAACAGCAATACTGGCTTTCTGGGCTATAGGTTTTCAGATCTTTCAACATTCAGACTGTTTACCACACGGCTCTTGGTCCTTTTTCCCTTTATCATACACCATGAAACAGGAATATATTGTCGTTTCCCCTAATGAAATGCTTTGTAGGTCATGTTACTTTTAAAGGTCAAACACAAAGTTTTGTGAACTGAACTGGGATGTGATACATCCTAGCTGAGTATCTTACCAGTTTTAAACTATATTCCCACAGAAAATGAATTAAGAATTTCTCTGTCACCGTATATCCTAATTCTAAGTCTTAACAATTAGCTATTCATTTTAAGCTATACTTTTCTTCTTTATTTTATCGTTGCTTTAAAATTGACATGAAAGGTTTTAATGAAGGTGTGAAATACTTGGCAGTTAAATCTAGCATATGCTATAACACCTGTTAATTTCAACTGTTCATTTTAAGCTGTTAACGTTATTCTTGGCATTTAGTCTAATTCACACTGTGATTCTTAGTTTGAAAGAAAAAAATTCCAAGCTGCTTACATATTCCCTTCTACAGCAACTTTTACTTAATATTTTATATTTCTGCCATTTTGTTCACATTGTACATTTGGAAGGAAAGTGTGTTAAAAATTAGGATTACAACCTGATGCCACTAAAGATTAAGTTGCAAAATCTAAATTGCAAGAGAAAACATCAATGTTAATGATTCAATATTTATCTTGAGTTTTCCTAGGAAAGTTTGGATAAGATCAGATCCCTGGAGACTCAGAAGTCTTCAACCATTTAAATCTGACTTAAATATAGCTCTCATTTTAATGCTTAGATATTAATAACACAGGAACATGTCTTTTTGTTTGCAATACATTTATAATTTTAACAATAGAATTGATTACATAAAATATAAAGTTTTATCTTAAGATGGTAATGAACATTGTACTCAACAAGCACTGTTAAACCTGGTGGCAGTCAGCAGCAACTGGATTACTTGTGTTAAGAATTCCAGGACTGCTTCAATCAAAATCAGCAAATGTTTCAAATAAAGTAGTGATCCAATATTCAAAGCTGATTCAGAAGGATGTTTCAAGTGCATTTTACAGAGTAGCTTAAATATGTCTCTCTCTTTTCCATGTATATCAAATACTTCCATTACTCTGTGAGTATAAAGCTAAAAGACGTACCACTGTTAAAACGGGGTCTATAATTAATTGTTTGTCTGGCTGCAGGCTGATAGTATATTGAACTGGGGTAGTAGACCCTATGTATAATCAAGTCCTTATGTAGCTTACTCTCGGTTTTAAGGTTCTACCACTGCAACATTTGGGGATTACTGATATGAAATTCCAGGTTTTTCTTTCCATTACTTTGCTATAGGGAGATTAAGAGAGGATATTTTTAACTACTTGATTAAAGGAATTGGTACATACTAGCTGTTGAGATGAGAGCCTAGAATAGCAACTTCTGGGTATGTTGTAGAATCTTAGTAACATAGAGTTTGAGGAGACCTCATGTCGATCCCCTCACACCCAGGCAAAAGCAGCAACACCTGCAATTTTACAGTACATTGAAGATTTGGGCATGATATATAGCCAAAGAAGCCACCTAGAAAATATTTGTGTTCATTGCCTCTTCAAGAAAAAATAGATTTTCCTGATGGATTCACTATCTCTTCTTGTCAATAAGTGGCATATTGCATCTCAGGAACATTTTCTCCTTGTGATTTAGTTAGTTATTTTTTCTTTTGTAGATAGTTAATTTATGCATGATTATGCACATATGTGTCTTAAATTTTCAGCTCTAGAAATATTTGCTGCACTAGAAGAACTGTGTGTATAGCTAGGTCTGGCCTAGAATTTTTCAAAGATCATGGTGAGAAATTAAGAGTTGCAAAAGCTCCAGTTACATTTTGGAAACAAAAGAAATGCCTAAATGTTGAATGCTACCTTTATTTAAATCTGCTGTCCACATTGACAGATGAGTTCTTTGAAAATTGTAACACTGGATATTGATTTACCCTGAAGACAAAACAGACACCAGTATGAGAACCCCAACATGGAGATTAAATTCCCCAAATGTCCTAAACTACTGCAGTGACTCTTCTTGAATAACCACAATTCCAATCTGATGATAGGTTTCACAAATCATAGTTCTCATATTTCATTACTAATGAAATTTGTCGTCTAGGTTTGGCAGCTGTGATTGCCACGCAAATGTGAGCTACTAATTAGATTGATTGTCTATTTGATGCCTGCTGATTAGCTTATGAAAACCCTCTGTATTCCTGACTTCATGATAAAATGTTCCTGACTTCATGATTGCTGATTGATGCTCAGAAAATCTGATTACTGTCTTGAACACAAGTAATGGCTCTGTCAACTTTCCAAGGATATAGATATTCACCTGACAAGGATAATAGGGTAAGGTCTTACATTTAGCATTGACTATTACATGTTTAAAGGCTTTTAATTAAAATGTTCATAATACTTCTCTGAACTATAAAAGGTAGATATCTAGATGTGGGTCTCAGATATGTAGGGTAACAATCAGGTATCTACTTTCTGACCTCGACCCTGAAGCAAGTCCAAGAGATCCTGGAAATACGACAGGCAAATTGTCTGATTTGCAATTACAGAGAGAGATCTGATGCCATACTATTTAGCAATCAGATTATTTGTGGCAGAGAACAGCATGGTCCTTGAGTGTTTTAGGACCGTTTTCTGCAGTGCATTCAAAGAAAAGATGAGCTTAAAAGACATTAAAAGACTTGGGCCATTGTACTCTTCACTGACTGGGAGAAGAATTCCTTGAAAGCAGCCCTACTGAGATGGACTTGGGAGTTCTTGTGGATGAGAGACTTGACATGAGTCAGAAGCGTGCACCTGAAGCTCAGAAAGCCAACCGTATCCTGTTGCTTCATCAGAAGAATTCTTATATATGAACTGTATGCTTCATCAGAAGAGAGATGGCCAGAAGGGCGATGGAGGTGATTATCCCCTTCTACTCTGCCTTCATGAGGTCCCATCTGGAGTGCTGCGTCCAGGCCAGATGGATCCAGAGGAAGCCACCAAGATGGTCAGAGGGCTGGAGCACCTCTCCTGTGAAGAAAGGCTGAGGGAGTTGGGATTGTTCAGCTTGGAAAAGAGAAGGCTCCGGGGAGACCTCATTGCAGCCTTCCAGTACCTAAAGGGGGCCTATAAACAGGAGGGAGAGAGATTTTTTACATAGCGTGACAGTGATAGGTCAAGGGGAAATGGTTTCAAACTAAAAGAGAGGAGATTTAGATTAGATATTAGGAGGACATTTTTTTATTCAGAGTGTGGTGAAGCACTGGCACAGGTTGCCCAGAGACACTGTGGATACCCTATCCCTGGAGGCATTCAAGGCCAGGGTGGTTGTGGTCCTGGGCAGCCTGATCTAGGATAGCAACACTGCCAATTGCAGTGGGCTGGAACTGGATGATCTTTAAGGTCCTTCCAATCCAAGCCATTCTACAATTCTATGATATTTAGATCTTACATTAGTCTGTGAAAGAGATGACTCTTGAATGACATAGATTTTGCACGTATGTCATCACAGAAACTCAGAATAACAGGATTTGGAACGGACTTCTGGAGTCCAACCCACTTGCAGGTTCCCTACAGTAGGTTGCTCAGGAAAGCATTCAGGTAGATTTTGAATTCATAGAATCATTCCATGACTCCACAACCTCTCTGGGCAGCCTCTTTCAGTGCTCTGTCACCCTCAAAGTAGTTTTTCCTCATGTTTAGATGGAACCTTCTGTGTTCCAGTTTGTGCCCATTGCCCCTTGTCCTGCTCCTGGGCACCACTGAAAAGAGCCTGGCCCCATCTTCTTGACACCCACCCTTTAGATATTTATAAACATTGATAAGATCTCCTCTCAGTCTTCTCCAGGCTAAACAGTCTCAGGTCTCTCAGCCTTTCCTCGTACAGGAGATGCTCCTGGCCCCTGATAATATTTGTAGATCTCCACTGGACTCTCCCCAGAAGACCCCTGTCTTTCTTGAACTGGGGAGCCCAGAACTGGACACAGTATTCCAGATGTGGCCTCACTAGGGCAGAGTAGAGGGGGAGGATCACCTCCCTCGACCTGCTGGCCATGATTTTTTTAATGCACCCCAGGATCCCATTGGCCTTCACGGCCACAAGGGCACACTGCTGGCTCATGGCCAACCTGTTGTTCACCAGGACACCAAGGTCCTTCTCTACAGAGCTCCCTTCAAGCAGGTCAACCCCTAACCTGTACTGGTGCATGCAGTTGTTCCTCCCCAGGTGCAGGACTCTACACTTGCCCTTGTTGAACCTCATCATGTTCCTCTCCGCCCACTCTTCAGCCTGTCCAGATCTCACTGAGTGTCCGTACAGCCTTCTTGTGTGTCAGCCACTCCTCACAGCTTTGTATCTCAGCAAATTTGCTGAGAGTACACCCCATCCCTTCATCCAGGTCATTGATGAGTATGTTAAGCAAGACTGGACCATGTACTGACTCATGGGGAACACCACTATCTACAGACCTTCAACTAGACTCTGTGCCACTGATCACAACCCTCTGAGCTCTGCTAGTCATCCAGTTCTCAATCTTGTGTTTATATGTGAAGTGTTTATAAGTTAATGTTTATAAGTTAGTTTTCCACAATTTTTTTGTTTTGGTTTGGTTTGGTTTTTGGTATCTGTGATATTTTTTGATTTTTAAGTTAACAGAGGAAGCAGTGATTTGGTCCAATGGGGATGTCTTTTTCCAAGAAAACTACAATCTGAAATTAGATATACAAAATTAGATATACAATGATCGTCTAGGTGTACTGAGGTTGATAATGTTTGTTTCACTACTGCCTGAGCTTCAGTTGTGAAGAGGCAAGACTGTGTTATACTGATATCTATATTATCAATAGATACAAGCTGATAAGGACAATCTGATGGTTTTAAGCATATGAACCTCACAATTCCTCTAATAGGGACTAATGACTTGGTACTTATTACAAGACTGATCTTGATATATTTGGCAAATGTAATCCTAGCAACCAATCAGACCCTGTCCCAGTCAATTTCCAGCTACAGGTATCCTGAAGGTATCACACACACAGGGTGATAAGAGGGAAGGGATGAAGATAACCAACAGTATGAGCTTCTCCCTTTGGAAATGACTCAGCAATTGATTCATTATGTAAACTTGGGCAAGTTGTTTAACCTTTAGCACCTTCATTTCCCATATGTCAAATGCTGGATGGCTTCAGTACATTGTTGAAAACCAGTATCTTGTTAAAAGGCAGTTGCATGGTGCTTTTATGTCTCATGGTGTCAGTGACTATTAAAGTATTTTGAAAGGCATATGTGGTTGATATTAGTGGCATTTTCTTTGACTTTATTGGTTTTATTTTTGAAGGCATTAAGTTCAAGAAAATTAATAAAGTAGCAAGGCCATGTTATGCCTTACAATAATATATAAACAATTATATGCAAATTAATTCACATACCAAAGGTCATGGAGTTGAAGTGGTACAACCTTTGGAATAAATCTATTGCAATAATCTTGTTAATAGCAAAACACATTTCAAGTCCTCATTGGCCTTTTAACTCTTTATTATATATGTCCTAGTCCCATTGAATGAAAAAAAAAAACTTCATATTTTGATTTTATTGCAGCAGAGAGTCAGTTATGTTTAAGCCCAAGGTACTTTAAAAAGGCTGATTACATACATTGATTGATGATTGGCTTCAGAATCGTTTTCCTTCCCTAGATGAGAAAAGTGATGGTTTTGACCCTGCTCATTCAATCAAAATGTTAATGCAACATAAAGCATGGCTGCCTGCAGATTCAACAAGCCAGAAGAGAACCTAAATTATGCACAATTTGTCTCTAATGTATGTTTATGAATAAAATTGATTGTCATCCACTCTTATCTCCTCTGCCAGTGCTGAAACCCAAATATGTGTTACAGTCAAACAAGAAAGTTTGAACTGGATTTAGTATTTAGTAGTTAACTGGAACTGGAATTATTCCTACTCTGTAATATAGTATTTTCTATAAAAAGGTCAGGTAGAGTAAATGTATATGATTGGAATGCTTTCCGAACACACCAACAAAAAATACGTTGCTCAAAATATACGTCCTGAATATCCCACATGACGCAGAATACATAAGTTACTCAGATTTTTCTGTTTTTTTTTTTTTTTTTTTTTTTTTTTTTTTGNNNNTTTTTTTTTTTTTTTTTTTTTTTTTTCCTATCAGCCCATTCTTTGTTATTTTCATTGCTGCTCCTATTTAGAGACAAGTTAACATAAATGTACATTCTATCCTTCCAGGAACAGAAGTTTTCAACTTTCCAATTGAAACATGTCTGAAGACAGAAAACAGTCTCTTTATCAACGCAGGAAGCAGAGTGAAGAAGTTAGAAATGAATACAAGTATAGTAAAAGTGTACTATGCAGTAAATGATAGCTGGTGACAGATTTTCAACTTCCTATAAGTGCTGAAGGATTCATCAGTCATTGCCAATAGTTTTATTTGATGTCATTATTTTCTGTTATTGGCCATGATTTTCATGCCTTTCCCTGTAGACAACTTTTTGGCTTTTATTTCTGTGGCCCACAGGAGAGCATAAAATCAAATTACTGAATTGTTATGAAGAAATTCTCACTGCCCATTCTTCTGCACTGCAGATTCTCTTGAGAGAATTTCAGTACTGGGTGATTTGAGATTATCTTTTTTTTTCATAACCAATAAATGTATTTCTTAAGAGTCTATTAAATACATCTAAATAAATTATTTAATCATCCTAGAATTCTCCAGGGAGATAGAACAGTAAAATAACTTGAAGTGCCCGTAGGACACCAATAGTCACACTAAGAGATGAACATCAGTCTCCATGTGTTCATGAGCCATATACATGCATGTATACATGCTCAGAGAGCTCAAGGAAAGCACAGGTATTAGAGAGGAGAGATAGCAATAGCTGTTCCGCCCATTACAGTGTGACTGGTCTAGATAAACAGCTGGCTAAGAGCTACAGCCCCTACTAGTTTCATTCTACCCAAAACGAGGTATGTAAAAACCCCTAGCATGACTACGACTTGTCACTGATTATCAGAAATAGCCCCGTCTTGGAACTACAAAGGCGCTACAAGTGGCATAAGTCAGTTCACCTCTCTACACTCGTGTTTTAGAAAAAGTAGCTTCAGTTCGGCTTGAGTTGAATGCAAATCTGCCCCACAAAAATACATTGAAACTGAATAAACAGACATAAAGATCTACTGCAGAAAAATGCCATATTTAGCAGTGGCTGCTGATGAGAGCTAGTCATGATTTTTTCAGCCAAGCAGGTTGCCAGAAGAAAATTCCAATTTAACAACACTTAAAAGTTTTGCAATAATGTACCAATTTTGTTTAAAATCTTGGTGGGAAAATTACCAAAACAAAACATTTTGATAAGGTCGAAACATTTCATTTTGACATTTACTTTTTATTATCATTTAATACATAGTAAAAGTAAAAACGATGAGGCAATTTTTCCAGCTTTTGAAGAGAAGCAGATTTCTGCCTTATGAAATGTAATGCTACAGAGCAATTGAAACAAAGTTTTTTGGAACATTGTGCCTTACAGGAAAACCTTAGATTTTGACTTTTGTTCTTCTTTAGAAATGAAGACACATTTAAAGCCTGAATTCTGTAGGCAAAGAAGTTCCATTTGGAAGGTAGTTCTAACTCAGTGTTCAACTTTTGATCTTATAATGCATTATTTCTGAATTGTATGAACTGTAGAACAATTCCTGGCAGCAGATGATGAGGTTACATCAGACCTAAAGGGTGGAGTTTGGTTTTTGATTAAAATACTTAGATGTATAAGCTGTCATCTCACACAGAAATCCCCCAAAATACGTTGAATTAAAAATAAAATACCATAAATGAGTCATAACACTATTAGACTTCAAGTTTCTCTGAAAGATAGAGTCCCAGATGGTTACTGGGGGTAGCAATGATTATCTGCATGACCCAGAATAATGATGTGGCTTGAAACATAACAAGCCCTTCGACCCTTTAACAAAAGGGTCTATAAGGAGAAGTTACCTATATCAGGTATCTTCCTTGACTATTACAATTTTTTAATGCACAAGGGCTTTAATTTGCTTGATATAGACCTCTGTAACAGAACTAAAAATTTGAAATGTTGTCCATAAGAAGGCTATTGCTTTCATACAGTGAGTTTATTTAACTCATTCCAACTGAAACTTATTAAAGTTTCAGCCAGAAAGCACGTTTCCTCTGAAATAATTTTATGATTCATTTTTTTTTCTCCCATTATTTTAAAACTTGTTAATTTGCTGAAGTAGAAATTCAAGGTGTCAGTCAGAAATCACAGTTTGTAGATCAGTATAATACATGCTAATAATATCATGGTGATGTAGTTAAACCCTTTTCAAATCTTGGTCCTTTATTTTTTTCTTGTTTACACAGTGGAGATATTGAAAACATGCTTCTGCTGTGTATAGTGCATAAACTTAAAAATCTACACATTCCTCAAACTCATACAAGATGCAACAGCTCCTATTTCAAAAGTAGGCATTTGTTTTCTTCCCTATTGCAAGATACACGTTTTTAAAGTTGTTTTCTTTTGGGGGTATGTAAGGAAAGAAAGAGAAGGTTAAAGATATTCTTTTCCTTTTTCCATTCCTTTTTCTTTTCTGAATTGTGAGTTAGAAGAACACTGCTAGCTACACTGTGCATCTACAGCACCAAGGATCAAGTAGGTCTGTTGAGGGTTACAGGTAGAGCAGATATAAGGCTCTGTTTCCTCAGAAGTGCAAGTATCCAGTGAACAATCCCAGTACCCATCTCAGCTCACTGATATTCCCAGAGGACAATGAGAGACTATTTCATGTAATACAAACCACTGCATGATTCATTGCGTGGTTTCATTTCGAATAGAAGAAAAGGTGCATCCAACTTTCTCAGAAAATCATCCCCTCAAGTGCAGGTAGTGGCAAATAAAAGCACTTTGTTTTGTTTCTGTCAAGTTTTGTCTTTGTGGTTTGTTTTGTGCCACCTAAATAATGTGTGGTTTGTACTGTAGACAGCAGAGCTAGGGTGGTACACCATGCAAGATCATATGGAGTTGTTTATGATGTCCAGTCACACCTCACTGTGAACAGCACACTTAGGATGTGGAGATATTGTATGGCAAATTATATATCTATACCATTTTATATATACATATGTGAATAGGTAGTGTTGAAGGATTCAGCTGGAGAGTTTTATTGAAAAAACAGCTGTTTGGAGAAGAAATTTTTCCCTTTAATGGAGCATTAAACTAAATAAAGTGGGGGGGGGGGGGGGAGA
>VXAV01008339.1:280078-293218 GCA_013399715.1 Alectura lathami | reverse complement strand
GTAGTACAATAAAAGCATAATCATAACATTTGAAGGTAGATAGAATATAACAAAACGGTGACTAACAGTAAGTGTGGATTTATCCAGTGCAACAATCTAGTTTATTTTTAAACAAATCTATTTTATTTTTATAGCATGATAGCAGACCTTAGGGGAGAAAGGAAACAGTCACACTGTATCTGTTTTCATATGGTCCTATTACCATACATCTTTAGTTTATTGAGGGATTTTTGTTTGTTTTGTCTCATGTGGCATTCTCAAAAATAAGTTATGGATACACCATTTGCATTATATGACCACAGTGTAGGTGCAAAGATATTGGAAAACTGAGTATAAAAGACACTATTCATTGTTCGTATTCAGTATACAAGGATATACCAAGCTAGAAGACTAATTAAAAATTACAAACTGTTCTAATAGTAAACTTTATATTCATGTTGTGAGGAAAATCTGCCTGTATACCCATATGAATATTTTCCTCTGATACATAAATACCATTGTACTGCTTTTTTTGGGTGTCATGAAATCAAGGTAACTTGATGTCTTATATCTTTGCAGTTAACAATAAGTAAAAAAAAAGATTCATTATATGTTCCTAGGCCATATAATGAGACATTATTCTATTGTATCTTAAGCCTTTGGATCTTCTGATTTCAGAACAGATTGTTAACTCTCTGAGGAGCCACGTAACACTTTTAAGACTGGCTTTGAGTTTTCCCAGAAATGTGTACTCAACCTCTTGCTACTTGTACAATTGCTTGAGCACCTTTTTAAGAGTCTGCTATTAAATCCTTGTCTGGGTTTGATCAGATTCAAGCCCACTATTTATAATGCATATATATATATACTTCATAACAGAATTCTCTTCTTTCTGAAATAATTGGGGGGTTGATGTCAAGAAGGGATGACATTCCATATCTTTTTACTCATCAGAATCCCTTGGAAACTTTCAAAACCAACTTCTCTAACAAGGAGCTCTTCTGTGGTCTAGATTTAACAGAGTGAACAATCTTTTGATAAAAATTCGTATCTATAGATGCTGTTCCCACTGCTGATGATTTTGCAATTGCAGTTTAAATGGAGAATACTAGTGCTTGAAGCTACATTTCTTTTAATTACAGTGTCAAGGATTTGCCTTTTTCACAAAACTGCATCACATTAATTTGACTGATCTCTTTTAGCCTCTAAACCAGGATGGTCACATGTAAAATATCTAATGAGAATGATTTCTGGTCCAGTCTATCTTCTCCAATACACTTATTTGAAAGTGTTATTTGGCCCAGGGTAAAATAATTCCAGTATTTATCAGTTACAGATTGAGTTCCAGTGCATGGGCTTGCACTCTGGCACATTTTAGTTTGCTCTTCTGAGACGTTGTGATGTACAGAAATGTTGTTATTTGGCTGGATATGGGACTAGTTCCGTTGATGCTGAAGATGATACTTGGGTTTTGTTAACTTATTTAGCTAATAAATTCTCCTGACATATTGATTTCCAGGTTTGGAATGTATTTATTCTGAGATGATACATGCCGGCTGGGCTGTTTTCACACCACGGGTTTTGTTAAGATACTTTAAGATCCCTTAAATAGAATAAAATATCCTAGCACTTTGTGAACTGTATGACTGTATATAGATTTAGATGAATATGTAAATTTGATAGTTTAAATTGAATTATAGATGGACACTTTTGAACACTGATTCCTTGCCACTTTATTGGAGATTTATCTTTAGCATCTGCTGCTCATTTTATTTTCCAGGCCAAGGAATTTGTGATATGAAATGAGCAATAAAGTGCTTCCTTTCTATTACTATCATCCTAGATTTCTACTGTTATGAATTCCTATTTTTAGGTAACAATCTTACTGTGATAATTAGAAATAACTAAACAAAAGTAAAAGGTGTTAGCCTGTCTGAACATAAACCCTCTGTAATCTGAGACATTCAACACTGCGGTATGCTTCTATCCTCTTTTCCAAAATATACTGAATTCCAAGCTGTTGCCCTACTTTTTATAATGCTATTATTTGCTGACACTGGATTGTGGATTTAGGAATATTCTCTAACAGGATTCACAGTGTACCCAAACTGCTTTTAATGTTGTTTTTTACTTTCAAAATACCAGTTCTTGCAATGACATTTTAACATAGCTAATACATTTTAGTTAAAGGGTAAAAGGCTAAGAAAATCTTTTTTACTTTTATTCAATGGAAATGTTCTTCCAGGAGCTTCTATTGACAAAAGGCTAGCCAAATTTTGCATTCTGTTTCTGTAGCAAATTCTGTAACTATGTAGTTCGGCTTGTCCTTGCCCTGCTCTTAAAACACATTTTTTTCTCTCCTGCTTGAAGATACTACTGTTCTCTCTTCTAATCCCCAGAAGATTAAAAAGCAGAGGGCTTCCTTCTCTTTCCTTTTTTTTTTTTTTTTTTTTTAATTGAATAACTCACAACTTCTGAGAAGTATCTCACTGTTGAAATTTCTTGTGAACTTTCAGTATCAACTACACTGAAAAAAGTTATGCCACTGTTTCATGCTTTTCTGTCTAGAGCAAACCTTCTATCATATTTATGTTTATTTTCAGCAAAAATCAAGATATACAGGTGTGTGCAACCTATGACTTCAAAGTTTTAGAAGCACTAAGGAGACACAGATGAATGCTGAATATGGTTTAAACAGCTTATATTAGTTTAGATCAGTAGACAAACGCTATCCTCTTCTACCAAAACAACAAGCACTGAGACTCACTGGGACTTCTTTTTCAAAGTTCTCTTAATCCTTTGAAACTGCTGCTTGCATTGGTACATTTTTCCTGATGCAGTTTTGTCCTAGGCTTTGTATTGGCCTGAGATACTCTCTCTTTCTCTCTCTCCACTCTATTCCTCCTCCCTCCCCACCCCGCAGTTAATTGAAGCATTTTGTTTTAAACCTGGTGAACTACACCCAAATCGCCTTACATTTCACTGATGTACTTCATATATATGAAGTTAAGCGGAGTGTTGTACACTTGAAGAGATATGTTTCTTCTGTTCCTTTCTGCAGTATGCACACATAGATATTCAGCTTCATTTCATACCTTCAGAGTAGAGAAATCTGGTTACTTTTCTCTTTGCCATTAGTATGAAAATATTCTATTAAGCAAAAATCCTGCTAACAAACTGGTGCAGCACCTCTGCACTCTACCTACCCGAAGAGTGATTCATCACATGAATATACTGTTTATTACTGTCTTAGACATAAATACATTTCCTGATCGATTAACACAGCTCAGCTACATCTTATCATTGGAGTGCATGCAGCAGTATATTTTTGAGTTATTTTAAAATGACAACAGAATTGCAAAATTCTAATTTTTGTGGCCCATCAACTAGTGAGATCAAGTGGAGAAAGAAACAGCATTCTGGTCCAACCTCTGTGCTGCACATTTTTACTTTAGAGAACTTTTTCAATACAAAGTCAGAAATGACTGGTCCTTCTGGGCCAATGAATTTTGTACTTTTGAAATTCATTTAATAAGTGAGTGGAAGTGTTTAATTATCCAGAACAGCTGATGGTTTTAATACTATCTAAAGAACAGCTGGCTAAGCTCAGGTTTCCCAGTTCCTGGGCAAGTGTTCCAGCCATCCATGTAATGCTTTAACAGTATATGGCAGCATGACCAAGAGCAGCAGCTAGTAAGAGAAGTGTCCTAGCTCTCTCTGCATATAATGACAGGAAAATGCCTTAGAAAGTTTCAGCTTTTGAATCTTCTTTTGCAGATGTGAGTGAGGAAGAAATTCAGCTTTTGGACCCCTATAAATTAGGTGTTGAGACAAAGGAAGTCATAAGACTTCTCTTTAGAGTGAGCAAAGAGAGTTAAATACTTTCAGAACTTAGTCCATCTCTGAACAGGAAGAAGTAGATGGAATGAATAATGCTGTAAATTTTTATCTCTCTCCAAGATATAACCTAGACAATTAACTTTAATTGTACAACTACTCTTTAGACACTTGAAGTTAAGAAGGATGAGTTTCACTTTTACGGGGACTGAATCAATAACGTGAACATGTACTTTGCTTGGTACCATTGGACTGTGGTAATATAAAATTAAATCCTGTAAGAAGTTTCCATAATGTAAAAGAATTTTTTTTTTCTCCATTTCCCCTTTCCTTGCAATTTCAAGACAGACTACAGTCTAGAGCTTCTGAAGTCTATGGCCAGTTGGAGGCTATTGCAGACTACATGAGACTACTATCATGAACTCAGTATTTTTCATCTTAATTGGTGATCAAGGCAAACTGGATGTCCTGAATAATAATAATTTATTTTCTTCATAGTGGCGAACTAGATATGTACATAAATGGCAGAAGGAAGTTTGTTTTCTGCCTCTCGAACAAGTGATTCTACTGGGATCTCAGTTCTCTCTGTTGAGTTTTTGGTTTTTATGATACACTAGTTCTACAATATGTTTTAATCATGATCTGGCACTGGAGTCACTGCACTGACCAAACAGTCCAGATGTTTCAGTTTACAAAACCTGTGATATTAATCTGCAACAATGCCTAATCAGCATTTCTAACATAGTTGCATGCTAGCTAATAAGGCATCATTTAGGAATCATAGAATCATAAAGGTTGGAAAAGACCTCTAAGATCACCTAGTCCAACTGTCAACCTAACACCACTATGCCCACTAAATGATGTCCCTAAGTGACATATCTACATGTTTCTTGAATGCCTCCAGGGACATAGACTCCACCACCTCCATGGGCAGACTTTTCCAATACCTGACCACTATCTTAGAGTAGAAGTTTTTCATAACATCCAATCTGAATGTCCCCTGGTGCAGCTTAAGGTTGTTATCGCTCTGTTATCACTGTTACGTGGGAGAAGAGGCCGACCCCCACCTCTCTACAGCCTTCTTTCAGGTAGTTGTAGAGAGCAATGAGGTCTCCCCTGAGCCTCCTCTTCTCCAGTTCCCTCAGCCACTCCTAATAAGACTTGTGCTCCAGGCTCTTCACCAGCTTTGTTGCCCTTCTTTGGACATACTCTAGGGCTTCAATGTCCTTCTTGTAGTGAGGGGCCCAAAACTGAACACTGCACTCGAGGTGCAACCTCACCAGTGCAGAGTACAGGGGGACTGGCACCTCTCTGTTCCTGCCGGCCACACTATTTCTAATGCAAGCCAGGATGCCGTTGGCCTTCTTGGCCAGCTGGGCACACTGCTGGCTCATATTCAGCCGGCTGTCAATTAGCACCCCCAGGTCCTTTTCCTCCGCACATCTTTCCAGCCACTCTGCCCCAAGCCTGTAGTGTTGCTTGGGGTTATTGTGTAAGTGCAGGACCCGACGCTTGGTCTTGTTGAATTTCATGCAGTTAGCCTCAGCCCATCTATCTAGCCTATCCAGATCCCCCTGTAGAGCCTTGCATCCCTCAGGCAGATCAATATTTCCTCCCAACTTGGTGTCATCTGCAAATTTACTGAGGTTGCACTCAATGCCTTCATCCAGATCACCAGTAAAGATATTAAAGAGGACCGGCCCCAGTACTGACACTTGGGGAACACCGCTAATAACAGATCACCAGCTGGATTCGACTCCACTCAGCACCACCCTCTGGGCCCGGCCATCCGTTCACTGTTTCACCCATTGAAGAGTGCACCTGTCCAAGCCATGGGCTGCCAGCTTCTCCAAGAGAATGCTGTGGGAGACGGTGTCAAAGGCTTTACTGAAGTCTAGGGAGAATACATTCACAGCCTTTCCCTCATCCACCAGGTGGGTCACCTGGTCATATGTGGAGATTAAGTTGGTCAAGCAGGACCTGCATTTTGTGAAACCATGCTGGCTAGGCCTGATGCCCAGGTTGTCCTGCATATGCCATGTGATTGCACTCACGATGATCTGCTCCATAACCTTCCCTGCTATTGAGGTCAGGCTGACAGGCCTGTAGTTCCCCAGATCATCCTTCTGACCCTTCTTGTAGATGGGCATCATATTGGCAAGCTTCCATTCACCTGAAACCTCCCCGGTTGACCAGGACTGCTGATAAATGATGGTGAGCGGCTTGGCAAGTATTTCAGCCAGCTCCCTCAGTACCCTCGGGTGGATCCCATCTGGCCCCATGGACTTGTGGCAGTCTAGGTGGAGTAGCAGGTCCCTGACTGTTTCCTCCTGAACTGTAAGGGGTTTGTTCTGCTCTCCATTCCTGTCTTCCAGGCCAGGGGGCTGAGTATCCTGAGGGTGACCGGTCTGACTATTAAAGACAGAACTAAAGAAGGCATTGAGTACCTCCACCTTTTCCTCATCCTCAGTGGCAATGTTCCCCGCCACATCCAATAAAGGATGGAGATTCTCCTTGGACCTCCTTTTTTTGTTGATATATTTATAAACACGTTTTATTGTCTTTAACAACAGTGGCCAGGTGAAGTTCTTGCTGTGCTTTCCCCTTTCTAATTTTCTCCCTGCATATTCTAGCAACATCCCTGTATTCTTTCCGAGTTGCCTGCACCTTCCTCCAAACAAGATAAACTCTCTTTTTTTCCCAGAGTCTTAACAAAAGTTTCCTGTTCAGCCAGGCCGATATTCTTCCCTGTCAGCTCATCTTGCGGCACAGGGGGACAGCCTGTTCCCACACCTTTAAGATTTCCTTCCTGAGGAATGTCCAGCCTTCCTGGACCTCTTTACCTCCAGGACCAACTCACAAGTGACTCGTCCAACCAATGTCTTAAACAGCTCAAAGTCTGCCCTCTGGAAGTCCAAGGTAGCAGACTCCCCTCCTGACTTCCCCAAAAACAGAGAACTCTATCATTTCATGGTCGCTGTGTCCCAGACAACTTACAACAACCACGTCTCCTACCAGACCTTCTCTGTTGGTAAACAGCAGGTCTAGCACAGCATCTTCTGTGGTAGGCTCTCTTACCAACTGCATCAGGATGTTAGTTATCTTCCACAGATTCCAGGAACGTCCTAAACTGCTTCCTCTGTGCTGTATTATATTTCCAACAGATGTCGGGCAAGTTGAAGTCCCCCACAAGAGCTGATGATTGCGTGACTTCCACTAGCTGCTTGTAGAATGTTTCCGTCTCTTCGTCCTGGTCGGGCAGTCCATAACAGACTCCTACCAGGATGCCTGCCTTGTTTGACTTCCCCCTGATTCTTACCCATAAGGATTCACAGCAACAACATCTACAGCATCAAAACACTCCCTAACATGGAGAGCCACGCCCACAACCCTCGTTTCTTGCCTATCCCTTCTGAAAAGCTTATAGCCATCCATTGCAGCATTCCAGTCATGAGAGCGGTCCCACCACGTCTCACTGATGGCAACCAAGTCATAGCTTTCCTACCGCACAATGGCTTCCAGCTCGTCCTGTTTGTTGCCCACGCTGCGTGCATCGGTGTAGATGCACTTCAGGTCCCTTGGACCCTGGCACACTGCTCCTAGGCTCATCTCTAGTGCACCTGGTTTTAATCCCTTCCCCCTCTGAACCTATTTTAAAGCCTTCTCAACTAGCCCCACAAACTCCTGGGCTAGAATCCTTTTCCCTCTTTGAGATATGCGGGTCCCATTTGGCGTCAGCAAGCCAGGTGCTAAATAAACCGCCCCATGATCGATAAAGCCAAAATTATTACAATGACACCAGCCTCTTAGCCATGTGCTGATGAGGCGGGTTTTCTTGCACCTTTCACTATTTCTCCCTGCCACTGAAGGGACTGAGCAAAACACCACCTGTGTCCCGGTTCCTTCAACTAACCACCCCAGCACCCTGAAGTGCCTCTTAATAGCCCTCGAGCTTTTCTCAGCCACTTCATCACTGCCAACCTGGACTATGAGCAGTGTGCAGTAATCAGAAGGTCACAGCAGATCAGGGAGCTTCCTCATAATGTCCCTGATCCCAGCCCCAGGAAGGCAGCAGACTTCCTGGTAAGGTCCAGTTGGCGTATGGGACCCTCTGTTCCTCTCAGAAGGGAGTCACATATGACAATTGCCCTTCTTTTCTTTTTAGCAGAGGCAGTCCTGAGGCATGGGGTTTTGGGTGACTGACTTGCCCTAGACAACATCACGGATAGACCTTCATCTACGAGCTCCCTTACCTGTTCCTCCAGTTCCAGAGCCTTGTAGCTGTTGCACAAGGACACCAGGGAAGGTGAGGTAGGCTGGGTGGGGTCTTCCTACCCCTCAGAGCAGGGATCTGTTTCCACTCCTCCCTGTCTTGTGGGTCCCCACCTTCTGAATGACTGCGAGAGGGTAAGGGATCCACCGCTACTTGTGGACCACCCCCCTGGTGACTTTCTCTCAGAGATGGTAAAGTGGAGCTCCACCCATCTATTTCCCTCTCACAGTCCATGATGGTTCTTAACCTTTCCACCTCCAACTTTACCTCAGCCACTAGGCTGAGCAGATCATCCTCCTGCTCACACCGCACACAGGTGGTGTCTCTGCTACCCTCTGGGAGCAGTGCCAGACTCAGGCACTCCCTGCAGTCTGAGACCTGGACTGCTGCATGTATATTTGTGTTCTCTGTCTGAGTAACCATGTTCTTTTTGGCAATAGCTCTCTGCCGAGTTGCAACCATGGCTCACTCTAGATATTTTCAGAGCAGTGACAGGCAGGAGATCAGGCCTCTAGAGCGTGGAAAGGTGCTATTCCCTGCAAGCGCACCCTGCCTGCCTGTGCGAACTGCCGCGCAAACTGCCGCGCCACGGCCTTCTGACGTGCCATGCCCTGTTTGCCCTAGGAGGCAAACTTTTCTTCCGTAGAAGGACGCTAGCAGGATGCTTGTCTTCTGTATCTTCACACTCTTTTATACACTCTAAGTCACAAGGCAATGCTGTGTGCTTTTCAAGCTGTCAGTCCTTGTTATAGCTCGGAGTGGGATTTTCCTGTTGTCTCTGTCAGAGTCAGTGGGCACTTGAAGTTGTTTTATGAACTCCTAATTGTCTTTTGATGCTAATTATTTAAGTGTAGACCTAGGAAAGGCAACTGATATTACTAGCCTCTTTTTGAATCACAGAATGGCTGAGGTGAGAAAGGATCTCTGGAGGTCACCTTGTCCAAATTCCCTGCTCGAGCAGGGACATCTAGAACATGTTCTCCAGAATCGTGGCTTTTGAATATCTCCAAAGAAGGAGACTCCATAACAACTCTGGGCACCCACCAATAATGAAGTGATTTGTGTTGTTCACATGGAACCTCTTGTTTCAGCTTCTACCTATTACCTCTTGTCGTCACAAGACATCAATGAAAAGAGTTGGCTCTAGCTTCTTTGCACTATATCTTCAAGTATTTATTGACAAGATAAGATTGATATGATCCCCCTGAGCCTCCTCTTCTCCAACCTAAACAGTCCAAACTCTCTCAGCCTTTACTCATGGGAGGGATGCTCCAGTCCCTCCATCAATCCCTTCATCATTTACATGGCCCTTCTTTGGACTGTATCCAAACTGCACAGCTCATGTTACTTAAATAGATATGCCCAAAGATTTGCTTTTTTTACTCACAGATAGATGTTTATTGCCATCGGAGATGACCTAGCAAACCCTGGCATAGCCCACATTGGCCTCCTTAAAGTACGTGGATCTCCCTTAGGTTCGCTATTGTATCTGTGAGAGTCTGTAGATATTTAAAATATCTTATCATATCACAAAGGCAACGAGATGTGAGGTCAACTGAGTCGAGCCCTGTGTGTCTTCTTTGAGATAAACTGAAATGCTGTACAGATTCTATTAAAGGTATTGTCAGAAGAGCTGCACATAGCACCAGGCTACTTTTTTTAGTTTAGTGAATATGTTATAGGAATATTAAATAGTTTTACCTCAGGCTTTGATACAGTATAGGTCAGTTTATGAAGATCTGTATCTAAAGCCCCCTTTTCAGGGAAGGAATATATATTTGAAGGTTCCTGTTAAGGCCATTTTAAGATGTCTGTTTTGGGATGAGATTGCATGCATTCTCTAAGTGCTCTTAGTGACCAGTGAGTATAAAGAGACTGTATGCAACCAGTCCAGAAATAAATGTCCATACTATAGGTATTCAAAGTTCTTAGTCCCCACTGGTACACAGAATTATGATGACTTCTCCTTCCAGGAGTAAAAACAGCACAGTTAAGCTGTTTGTTTTACCGATGACCATATCAGCTTGAATCATATTTATAGAGTCAGATATTATTTTTGTATATGTAGATTTCCCACTTGCTTTATGAATTCAGCTGACTTACCAGAGGTCCTCATGATTACATCTGATGACNTTGTTCCCTTTCAATCCTTGGACATTTTCCAGTTTCTTTACTAACTCCAGTAGCTGTGTTGCCAGCTGCTGTAAGAGTGGCATCATCATAAACTGGTGTTATACTGTCTGTTTGGATTTGCCATTTTTTGCTAATGTCAGTGTGGGATTGAACTGGAAGTATTCTGGCAGTTTCTGGCCCTTTTATACACACAATGTTCCTGTCTCTTCTCTTTTCTTTGTGTGAGGAAATGTGTTGGGCTGCACTAGGCTCTCTACAGCTGTTTGCAAGTAGCATTTATTTTGTATTAAACCTTAGTTCCTTTGCTATCTTATGGGGAAATGAATCTCAAACATATTGTGCATTGACTTCTTCTTTTTTTCTCTCTTCAGTTAACACTTCTAGGACTTCATTGTCCACTCATTCTATTGTGTAAACCTTGTAGCTTTCAGGATTCCTGTTCAGTCCATATCAAGTTTTATGTAGCTGAGACAGTAACATAGATCATATTTATTTAAAGATATGTTCCTTAAATTTTGTCACTTTGAAGAAGTCCCATAAATACATTTCTTTTCACACTTTGGTTTCAGCCTCTTATACATCTCTAGCCTGTATTTGAATGCCCAATGGAAACTGTTATTAGTAACATATCTTTATTTTCTTTCTATCTTTCTTTGTCTTTTTCTTATTTGAATTCTCCAGAAACTGAGAAGGTCAGGAACCATAATCCTCCTATTCACTCCAGTTCCTCATCTCATCTTCGAGGAACAGATTAAAATCCTGTGCTACCTGCACTCCCTTTGTATCTATGCCTTGGAAAAAAAAAAAAAAAAAAAAAAAAAAAAGTAGTCCTTCTGTTGTGTTCCTCTCCCTACCTCCTCATTTTATAAGTGAAAATAGTCCTCCTCAAATCTTCCGTGCTCTACCATCTCATGTGTATTAAAATAATTCATGATGTTCAGAATATTTTATTTCATTCCTCACTACCAGTATTTTCTATGACTGGTTGTATTATCCTCTTGAATGTATTATATAGATATATAGACAGACTGATATATCATGAATTTGAAATGATTTGTGACTGGAAACAGATGTGAATTTACTAAGGTTGATAGTGGAACGGCAGAGCAGAATAACCCTGAGGATACTGTGCACATTCCCTGTCTTGCTGCACATCATCCATATCCATGTGAAGTATCTCAAATTTTTATTTTTATTATTTTTATTTTTGCAATAAGAAAAATTCAAATTGCATTGTTAATTCCACTTGAAAGCAACTATATCTATCACAAAATTGTAGAACTTGGAAAGGGGCCTTGGGAACAGTGTTGGTTCCTTGTATGCCAGGCATGCATCTCCAACATGGAAAACAGCACCTATAGAGATCTGTGTGATTGGCTGGGCAAGGAACAGAAATTCAGTTCTGTCTTGTATCTGAATCTCCACATACCACTTCACATGTGAGAGGCTACAGAATGTGAATGTCCTTTGCATTCCTGTTCCCTGGTATTTCAAAAGTATGTTTTAGTTGTTAAGATTCTACCCTGTGAGCCTTACTTTTAGTTTGACCTTTTTCAGAGCCAAGACCATGCCATCCTCCACCTAATTATCTACTTCTTCGGAGATATTTTGTGAGCATGTCTCATTTCTCAGCTTTAGATTCTGAACCTGATTTGATGAGCTAATGATCCTATTAGTAGACTCAGCATGGTAGTGACATTTTCAGAAATAGTATATAGGAAGAGATTGGGAGATAGGTTGTGTTTCTTACACATTACTCATATTCTTCCTGTTCCATCCTTCCAAAGAATCTGCATAGTGACATTTTGAGGATAAATAGAATAAAAATATTTTATAACTGGGTGGCAACATTCTGTGGATTCTGAGTTTGCGTTGGTAAACTGCTCCTTGGGTCAGAATATCTTGCTTCATTTCTAATTACCTAAGCTTTTTATTTTTATTTCGTTTTGTACTGTTTGCAACATGTTGCTGTATTTGTTTTTGTTTGAACTAGAATGTTGCTAGATATATCCTTTCTATTTTTTATTATGCCAATTTTCTACCACCTTTTTTATGAAAAAGTCAGACTCTGACTTTAGCAGTTAAGCTGTGGTTTGAGCAGCTAAGGACTCAATTGGTATTCAGGGATATGTTTCCAAATTTTAACTATTAATTCTGTAATTAGAGGGAGATAGTTTCTGCAGAATGTGTGAGGCAGAAACCCCAGGGAATTGAAAGATCTGGAGATAAGTTTTACAGCTTTGGTAAGTTTTGTGTTTTTAATCAGTCTTCTACCAAACTGGACAAAACCACACCACTTCCTGAAGAGCCTTGCCTATATGAAGAGTGGATAAACTACTCAGTGGGGGTAGTGCACGTGAGCAGAGCTAACAAAGAAATCATGACATAACATTCTCATGATTAGCAGGTATGATTAGCAGGCAGCTGGATATTTCCTATTGGAAAATATTTGTGTACTCTCTACTGCTATTTATTGATGCTATCAGAAAACCTAGTAAGTAACAAAAAGTCCTCAGAAGTCCTTATTAAGTCCTTATATTCGTTGATTCACCTAGATTGGAGTTTTCTTAATTGCTACTCTGATTAGAAGCAATAGGAGCACTACTGTTAAGAGTTCTAATCTTCACCCCACAGATCTGCATAAGAAAAAGAATATTAATGTGAATCAAACTCAGACCAAAGCATTGGTGAATGTGGAAAATTAATTAATTCTGCAGTATTTTCAAGTGTCCAGCAATGTTTCTTGAGGAAACAGCACATGGCTTATTGCAGAGCCAGCTTTCTATGGCACATATTGCCAAAGCACAATGAAGAATTGGTATTATGATTAAACCCTTTCAATTTCAAAGGATTTTTTAAGTTCCTGGCTTAACTGACTTTATTTATTAGTTTTGTGCTTTAAATTCAGTATTCTCATC
>VXAV01008339.1:252185-272155 GCA_013399715.1 Alectura lathami | reverse complement strand
TTTTTTTCAAGTTAATAATACATAATTAATGAAGAGGAAATTCTTTTATCTTGATCTGAGTTTATTTTTTTTCTGGACCAAGAATGAACCATGCAGAATCAGCAAAACTCAGGTGAAAAAGTGACAAAAAAGAATGTTAAGGTCAGGCAGCTTGCTCAGTGTAAATGCTAATCTGAAAGTCATTGGAGTACATCTTCATATACAACATCCTGAGACACTACTCAACAGGCCAGTCCATCTGATGAAGTACATTGCTGTCTTGAACTTTAATGTGACAGGTGTACTTTTAAGTCTCTTGTTTATGCTTTCTTACTTGAGTTCTAGAGTGCTACATAAGGACCACAGCAGACTCCTTCATCTACCTTTATTTGTTGATCATGCGTAGGAAAAAAGGAGCGTGCTGAGGCCCACACCCCTACATTGGATCTGTTGCTGGATGTGGCTACAACATTGAATGAAGTACCAAGCTCAGTGCTTGTGAGAGGACTTAAAACAAACTGCAGAACACTAGAAATGAAACATTCAAAACCAAACATATTTTTAACCTCAGCCAAGCATCAAAATATCTACAAAGGGTTGTAGGCTCTCTACAAGCTCCTAAAGGTGGGATCCACAAACACTCACGTGATTTCATCACAGCCAACACATTTTTCTGTCCCTCCTAACTAAACTTGCACAGAGGCAGCTGTTCCCAAATTGTCATTGTGACATAATTCAATTCTATTTCTGAAATCATTACCACTGGCCCGTTGCTATGACAACGTGACACTCTCTGTTGCTAATGCGTATGTCTCAGAAACAATTAGAGAATACCACTATCCCAAAATTGACTTTAATTAAATTAGTTCAAAAATTATTCTCTACTACCATACATCTGGGGAAGGTGTGTGATAAATCTTTTGCACAATAAACGATTACAGACAGCAATAGTTTGTTTCTGATATATTCCCCTTACTTTTATAGATGTTGACCTTTTATTTCCACATAAGAAAAATGAAGGTGAAATCAACAATTCTATTCCTCCTACTTGGGAATATGAAATAACCACAATTAACAAGGAACTCTTAAAAGGAAACTGCATATTTCCTTGTTAAGCACCTTGTTTCTCCTTCTGAATACTTTTAAATGTTCAGACAGAGGCTTTTAGGTTCTTACTGTAATTAGTATAATTTTTTCTCATTGTAGTGCTTATTTCTAACATGGGAATTCACTATGGGACGCATCTGATTATATGAACTTGTCATTCAATAAAAATAGACATAATTTGTCACTAAGATAAGTTTTCAAGTCTCATTTCAAATGATTTTTATCCCACTTAGCATTTAATTATATAATTTTATCCAATTTTTCCTGGTATTCCTTTATCCTAGATTACTGTTTGAGTGGGATAACAGAGACAATACAACAAAAAACTGGTAAGATTGGTGAGACTGATCTCCCTGACAATCAGCCTTTCCAGTGGGATTATGCCAAGCCAATAGGTCCTTTGCAGACCTGAACTCAATGTTGTGGCAATGTTTTTAGCTACCTTGTTGAGGAAGCAGATTAAGTTTAGGATTTTAAGCATTATAGATGCAGACAGAGATTTATTTTCACATATTTACCAAATAAAAAATATTCTTTCTTTCAAGCTGAATTTGTTGTAAGACTGGCTCTCGCAAAGTGGCAGATTCTTTGTCGCTCCATTACATTTCTGGATGTGTATCACTATAACAGCATGCTGTGTCAGGTCATATAGCAACTTATGGAACTGCAACCATCTTTATATTAATTCTTGCTTATTTAAAAAACATATTCTATGATAACATTTTTTCATTTTTGAGGGTGGAAAAAGCCATCATTCAAATATAATAGAAAAACTTACACCTGGAGTACATTTTAGCAAGTTTAAAAAAAAAGGAAAAAAAAAATAGTATATGCATGTCTTACTCTCTATGATTTTTTTTTACATATAATAACAATAATAATGGTAATAATAACCATAGCAATTCAAACCACTATTCATACTGCATTGCTTTTCCTTATGTTATTTCTCAATGTTGTGAAAAACCACAATTGTTGGATTTGGAACATTTGAAAAATTATAGCTTTAGGTAGTAATTGCTTTCCTACTCAGTAATTTGTCTTAAGTAGGAGTAGCTGAAGAAATGAGGTCTTCACAATGACAATGATGTAACTCAGAAACAGCAAAACTGATCCTTGTACTTGTGGAATAAAACTGTTTCTTCAGCTGAAAGACAGTGTCTTTGATCTCTGTCTTACCTTATGGCTGGGATGTCTGTCACTGACGCATAGATTCAGTCTACCTAAGTTCACTGCCCATAATAAACAGGGTAAATCCAGGTGTGCTTGTCAGGAGAATGAATTATTCATTTTGTTAGAATTTGGAGATTTTTTAAGAAATAGGAACTTCCAAATAGACTCTCTTTGGTGTCCTAGTAAGAGGTGCATCCAAAAAAATGGGATTCTCCCACAACCACCACAAAAAATGTTTATTTCTTGGCAGCTTGTCCGGCACAGGCAGTACTGGTCAAAGCATGGTGTCCTCTGGCACTTTGTACAAGACACTTAACATAGATTCACAGTTTACGTTGAAGTCACTCTTGAAGAGAGAAAAATTTGGGAGATGAGAAGGTGACAGAGATTTGCCTAGGGCAATTAAATAATTTCAGGTGCCCGTTCATTCCAAGCTGAATATGAACAAATTGGATGAGTTCAACACTTGGCAGTAGCCAATGTCACAATGAATTTTATTTCCTAATTATTCTGATAGTACATTTTTTCCACCCCATGGTAGGCCTGATACACTTCCTAGAGCAGTCAAGCTGGATTCTGCACTTTGTCAGCAGAATTTTACATAAGTTTTACTGGGTACAATATGCATGGATAGAATATATACCTTGCTTAACTTCCTCCACCAAGCCAAATGAAGAAGTATTTTTTTAAAAAGACTAAACATCTATATTTATTTTCTATTTTGTATACTTTACATAATGCATCTACATCTACAAAAACATTTCACTGAAAAATTTGATAACAGTTATCTTAAGACAACAACAAAATTGTTTACCAGCTAAGTGTACTAAACACTGAAAAGCTTTTTACAGGTTGAACCAGTTTAAAACAAAACAAGGCAGGGAATCAGGATTTCTAGGTCAGTCCAATGAGAAGGAAAGCCAGCAGCATCCAGAGATAATTTAGAATGAATGTATTTTTGTTTCTGTAATAAGTTGAAATGCTTAATTTTTACAGCTAAAGATTTATAGATCATTCATTGATGTACAGTGAAGTGGAAGAAATAGAAACTACCATCGCTGAAAAGCTACAAAGGCTATTCAAAAAGGGGCAGCTACCTAGTGCACACAAGAATATTGTATTACTCTCACCCATGAGCTTTATATGATAACTAGAGCTCTTTTACCTATATTCATAATGAATTATTTTTACACATAGAATAACTTTTGTGGAAAGAAAAATTCTCTTCATCTTTAATGAATTGTGTACAATTTGATAGTTTTGTCCAAATGTTCAATTTATTGTTAGAAATAGATCTATGGCTTTGGTTTTCAGGAAATCATTTGTATTGAATGGTGCTCTACAAGGGGAGTACATCTACCAGAACCTCTCTCAANNTAAAAAAAAAAAAAAAAAGAGGTTTTCAGTGTTATTTTAGGTGTACAGTTGTTCATGCTGTTCTTGCATAGAACGAGAAAGTTTCTGAAAACCAGGAAAATCTCATACAATAAGAAAGGTGAAGTCAATGTTGGTCACTGAGCATACACTTTAACTCGTGACAGAATTTATTGAATGCTTTTAGAAGGCAGTGGATGTCTCTGAGTGATGTGGAGCTTTGAGTCCAGCGGATGAAGAAAGGAGAATTATGGGTTCTAAGTGACACTTGCCCTGATACATTGAGTTTTGGTTTTGCTTTGTTGAAAGGAATTTATTTGATAATTTTACATGCTATAATTATGAAATAAATCAGCACTTTGATGGATGAAAATTTATCTGCTTTCAACAAATACAAACTGTAGGAGTTATTTCTCCTATTTCTGGAGCTGAATAATCCTCAATGTCCTACTCTAGCTTCACACTCCTAGGAACCACAAATGAAATTTGCAGTGGCAGAAGAATACAGAACTTAAATATATTGTATGGGCTCCAACCTGCATGCCTGTTGCTGATATTCCTTTTCTCAATAATTCTAGCATTAAACCTTGATCTCTGTATTTTTCCCACTCAGACCACTGAAATAAAACTATTTTATTACCTTTTCAGAAATATTTAGCTACATGCATCAAATCAATGGTGTCTGTCCTCTTTTATATGCTTATGACACTAGTATGTAACAGAATAAGCTTTAAGATTTTTTTTTTTTTTTAAATCAGTTTAAATACAAATCTGTTGAATTTCTTTTCTATTTTTCTGAATCAACTATTTCTTTATTTTAAATACTCTGTTTTGTGGGATAAAAAGCTCAATGCTACTGAATATATGCATTGAAGACATTTGAGGCTGTCAAAAGGGAAATATCTGATACATGAAAAATAATATGTTAACATTCATATACTGCGTTTTCTAGCTTAATAAGTATGATTGCGAGTTCTACTGGGCTCTTTATCACAAGGATCAGAGTCCAACCTTGAATACTTACTTGAGGCAATGCTGAAGGTGCCACTTTTGATGGACAAATCCAAAAACCATAGCCAAAGACGACTGTGTTCCAAAAGGCATCTAAAATCACCAGGCAGTTTCAAATGCTTGTAAATGCATTTCCACGTAGCATCCACATACACGTATCATCCACATGATAAAACAGTCTTTTGGTCAGAGCATTTTCCCCCAAGTTGGAGATCAGATTTCAGTTTCCATCTTCTGAGGATGGTACAATAAGCATAGAACAGTGTCACTAAATCTCTTGGTTTGTGAAGTCACATGTAGTTTCTGCTCACAGAGTACTAAAGAGTTCTGAGCACAAGGACTGGAACAGAAGTCTACTCCCTCCTTGCTTGCATGTTTTTTTTTCCATCTTATTTACTCTCCCTGTCCTTTTGAGGAGAGGGAGTGAGAAAGTGGCTTGGTGGTCACCTGGTTAGTAGCCAAAGTTAACCCACTACAAATATTAAATGCCAGAGTAAAAACGCCACTTGAACATACTGTATGGCTAACACATGGCTATATGAAAGCTGATGGCTTTGCCGCTGCCTTCTCCACTTCAGATAATGGTTTTAAAATGCAGATACGTATATATTTTTAGGAAAATAAACATATTACAGGTACATCACCCTGCCAGCTCTGTCAGATAGAGAAGTAAAGGTCAGAAAACTGGTTATCTGTATGGTGTTTCTGTTCAGATCTCTTCAAAATGATTACATTCCATATTAATGCACAGAGAGACTAAATAACTAACCAGGAGTCTCCAGCTGGAACCAAGTATTAAATTTTCAAGAATTCTGAAATGGAATTCAGAGATACATCAGAGGATGATCTGAATCTTGACTTAAATATCTATGCTGTGTATTTGGAATCCATGTTTAGCTGTTTATATATGGCAAAACAGCCTTACTGAAAAACTGCTAACATGATCCACAGACTGGTTTGAGTGCAAGGTTTGAGTATGAATTTAGAACTGCAATTCTTCACACACTTTTGAGAATAAATTTTTCAAAATGGGGAGCCATTATCATAGGTTTTTCCAATGTTGCTGTTTCACAATATGTTTGCAAAGGTTTGTGCACTATTTTGTTGTGAATTTTGCAGTCGATAATAACAGCAATAAATCCCTGACCATTACTTTGATCTGTTCTTTCCATCATTCCTTTTCAACATCTACATCAGACATAATAGGTCATAAAACTCTCAGAATCATTAGTAATATGTCACCATAAACCCCACAATGACTGTGTGGTGGGAAGTCCCCAAAGAAATATCTTTTATCAGACTGCTCTTCAAAAGTGATTGAGAGCTGATGTGCTCACTGAAGAATCTAAATACTTAGTTAAGGCTCTCTAAGATATTTGCAGAATTTTACCAGATAAAATATTCTGAATAGACATCTGAAAATTTTTAAAGAAGAAAGTCTCAACACAGCATAGCGGACCAACTGTTTAGTTCAGTCCTGACAGCAGAAATTTCCACTCCATAAAGTTTTGTTCCTGTGCCTCTCCACCTGATATTCCTGCTGTTCATTAAGAGTGAGAATAGTGTCACAGAGATCGTCATTCTCCTCCTCATGGGGCAAACAGACAATGACAAGAGCAGAACATTGCACTGTGTGTTTTGTTTCCTTTTCCTTTTTAAAAGGAGAAGGAAGCAAAACTTCTTTTTTTCTCTTTTTTTGTGTGTGTGTGTGTGTGTGTTTTGATTTTTTTTGTTGTTCCCCTCCACTCCCTCCCCCTTTCAGCTGTCTTCAGAGCTTGAGCTTGGAAAGTTCATGAAATCTACTAGGTGAATAAAAAAAGAGATAAAGCCCCCAAAGGAAGTGTTGATGAGATGTGAGAAATGAAATGTTAAGTGACTTAGAACAGAAAACTCGTAAGAATATCTGTTGCATCCATAGGGGTGATGAACACAGAAAAGCAATCTCTTTTTTTGCTGAAGGTAAAACACATTCAGATGACGATAATGGCAATGAGAAAGAGCATAGGATTCATCATACTGGATCAGACAAATCCTATGTTCCTCCTCATTTGTTGAGTCTGGCATTTTTGCTGCCTTCAGAAGTGACCAATGCCTGATGCTTGAGGGGAAGTTGAGGAAAAGCCCTTAATGAACTTAACTAGTTGTATGGAAAGGAAGGTAAAGAAGGGGATAAAGTCTTGACTCCTACAGCTACCAATTTACCATCTGAAGGATAGTAATAGATTACTAACATTCATGCTGTTGTTATTACTCAAGAAATTATTCAACCCTTGTCATGGTTTCTAGCGTCGTCGAAGGTATTCCGTACCATACACATCACATCATGACCCTCCCCTGCTCTCCGGGGAAAGGGGAGGGGGACTGGGGGGAGGAAGAAGCCGCAGCTGGCTGGGCGGGTTCTGGCTCTCAGGAGCGGGGCTGGCGGTTGGTGGGGCTGGAGGTTGGTGGGGCTGGCGGTTGGTGGGGCTGGCCGTTGGTGGGGTTGGCTGGGCGCAGTCCGGTTTTCGGGGGTTCGGGCTTGCCCGCGGGTGAGAACGTGCCTCCTTCGTAGTACTCCAACTGTTGGTATTGCTACCCTTACATTCCTTTAACAACTTTAGTAAACTGGCTGTGTTATCTTCACTCTTGAGTTCTGCTTTTTTTTTCCTCACTTCTCTCCTCCACCCTGCTGGTGCCGGCCTACCAGCAGCGCCGGTTTTTCCCTGGCCAGGGGGAGGGGCGAGCGAGCGGCTGCTGAGAGGAGGGTTAAACCACAGCAACCGTTCAGATTTTTTCTTCAATATTTGATTTAATAATCTCCTGCTGGAATTAATTCTAAGGGATGACAGCATACTGTGGAAAGTATTCACTAGCACAATTTCTGCTGTACTTTTTCCTTCCATTTATTTTGTTGCACATCCTTTATCGATTCATTATGGCATAGGGTTAAGAGTGGGGTCTGATCGTTCTGCAGTTCATAAAAATAAATAGAAAGAACAGACCGTTCCTATTTCTAATATGAAATAAATTTCAAAGTGTTTTCTTTTTGTGTATATAGAGAAGAGTTTAGTGATTCCATTTTTCTTTATCTGGAAACAGAAAAGGTAATTGCAAAATTTTCCATGATAAAAGATGAAATAATTGTATGTTTCTTCTGGATTTTTGTGATATATTCTGCATAGACTGTTTCCCTACATATATTTTTGTTATAAATGGCTTGATTGATTCCTTAGGAGATTTTTATAGTGCCCTAATTGTTAATATGGAAAAAAATTCACACCTATCAATTTTTTTTTTTTTTTCAATTGAGAATAGTCATCCCGAAGTTTAAATTCTACTCTGGAGTTTCATGTGAAAGTAAGATTGGGAAATGTTATGTTTGTAAATGCGAAAGGGCACATTCTGATTACCTTGCCATGCCTACAATTTCACGGAAAGATTCCCATTTTTATACTAATCTATACATTATGGAGGATCTGGAATTTTGCTAAACCTGCTTCATACGATTAATTAAATAAAACCACATTTATCTCTGTAAACGCTGAACTGAGTTCTTTTTAGCTTATTTTCTGATTACTTATAAGACTATCATGATTCATACTAGGATTACACTGTGTAAAAGAACTAAGAAATGTGTACCACAACATACCAGAGGATTATCTCAAGAATACTTAATAGCATATGTAATCTCACAGTTCACAACAATTCCTAGAAATAAACATGTATAAATCCATGTTTGTATATTAACAAGTACAATCTTAATTAACCTTTAGCACAAGTAGCTGATGAAGCTACTTTGCTATGAAATCAAATCCTGAGTATCTATAACCAAAACTGAATTATATTTACCCACTATCTTTATTTCTCCAGGCAACTTGCTGGGAGGAGCAGGAGCTGTGCTACAGGTCAGCATGGTCAGCCAAACAGATGGTCTCCAGACCAGCTCCATCCCATCTGTACTGCAAGCTTTTCCCCAGTGCACTGTAATTTGAGCAGCAAGTGCAGGCTGAGCAACTTTCTGTTTCTCCTCCAACACTGAAGCCTGTCTGCTACTGCAACAGGAAGATGACAAAGGAAAGGCTGGAAGAAGGAAAGGGCTTTAATGAAGCTTCCTGGTGCTTCTTGTTTTCTCATCACTTTCCTCTGCATTTGAGAGGCAACACAGTGTGATCTTTGTGCCTCACACATGGGCCAACAGGAGAGAGGCTGCTGAGAGCTTCTGCTTCTCATCCTCTGCTGCTACTTCTCTGTAGTCTCCCAAACCCTAAATACTTCAGTTTGTGTCCTTCATATTGTGATTCTTGATGGCTGCAAATGAGCAGAAGTACTTCCAGATAGGTGCACCTAAGAATACTGCTGCCTAGTAGAATCTGAAATTTTCTCTGCCCATCTCTTCTGAACGTCTCTCTTCGTCAGCCATTTACAGAGTGCCTCTAAACACTTTCTGAAAGGAATGGTGTTCTCTATGATTTAGAATTCTAATGTTAACCTGTCTTTGAAAATAGTACAGAAAGATTTTATATATGTTACCAGAGGTCTGGGTTTCCTTCCTGTCTGCTTTGAATTTGATGATTTGGTACATTTGATCACTATCTCCAGATGTTCAGCCAGGTGTGCATATTTCTATAATCAGATCAATGCTTCATCTGCTTCTACAGAGTAGCCCAGTATTTCTAAAGCATTCCATCATTAAAGAGGTGAAGAAGGTTCTGGACATTATTATGAGTATGTTGAATGCCCCCATCCACTGCGTGGGTACCTGCATACCCACATGAAGTGTCAAATGCCACAGAGCCGTGTCTTTAACACTGGATTTTAACACTGGGTGTTGCAATACTGAAGCTTGTACACATTTAAGCACAAGATTGGATGCAGTGATGTCTTGAAAATCTGATCTTTTTATTCCTTGCTGTTTAAGTTGTTGCTGAAGATAGTCTAATTTGTGACATTATACTTAGTTTTCTTTCTCATCTCACAGAATATTGATATTTTCAAGTCTTTTTTTTTNTTTTTTTTTTTTTTTTTTTTTTTTTTACTCATACTTTTCTGGCAGTAATTATGGCTCCTGCTTGGTCGAGAGATTCAGAAGTTGGTAGGATGAGTCACGTTTCCTATTCTGCTTCCACAATGTCATGATAATGATACTTTCTGAATATAAACACCTACCTATCCTTTGCAGCACCAAACGCACCTCTGTTCTCCATTCCTATCATTTCGTTTGAGTCTTTTCTTCTTTCTTGTTACACCTCAATCATATCATCTGCATTTTCTTCACACAATGTTTTTATTTCACATCAATGCACATCCGACAGGTTACCTTCTGTGCAAATAGTGCCTCTAATTGATAGTAAGAATCTACCCTCCAGTTCCTTTTCGTCTGTCTGTAATGTAAATCTCATACAGACAAACATGTTTGCTACATTACAGATGTACCAAAATAATAATTAAAAAAAAGCAGCTACTACGTTATGTGTTTTGAGCACTTAGAGAATCACAACTGTTGGAGATGGAAGGAAAGCTGATGGATGAGGCTATTCTCTCCATTCCTCTCATAAGGTTGTTCTCAAAAAATAAATTTCTAACATTGTTCATCTCCCACTTTTAAATGTAGCTTCATTTCATTGTACTTTAATCCAAACAAGTGAGAGGTAGATTATTTTTATAGTGGAATAGCTCTTTTTGACTCTAAGACAGTTCTAGCTTTTGGATTTATTTTATTAAATGTGCAGACTGAGACGAAACACATTTCATTTTTATAAAGAACTAAAATATATGTAACACAAAATTTGATCTAAAATGGGAACTGGTCTACAAATACTCACAAATCCATGAATTTTCAGGATCCAAAAAATGTGTGATGACTCTTTGAAATACTATATCCGGGGAACTTTTGCTATTATTTCCCACAGCCAAACAATTTTATGCTGGACTAAACATGGGCTGAACACATGAAAATAAGCAATCAAAAGAGGCATACTAGAACAGAGAACAATATCATTCTTTTCAGGTATGATACAAGTATCACCAAGAGGGTGGCTGGGCATGGAACAGTCTCCCCAGGGAAGTGATCACGGCACCAAGCTTGCAGGAGTTCAAGAAGTGTCTGGACAACATTCTCAGTCATATGATCTGATTTTTGGGTGGTCCTGTGTGGAGCCATGGGTTGGACTCAATGATCCTTATGGATCCCTTCCAGCTCAGGATATTCTGTGATTCTATGAATGCTCAGGTGTTATAAACCCAGTATCCCCGCTGTCAGTGCTACTTGGCCTGTTTGTGCCAACTAAGGATCTGTCCTGTTGATCTGGGCATATGCTATCCTATGTTAAGCATCACAAATTAGGGCTGTATTTTCAGAAAATCTCCTTTTTTTTTAATGTCCCTGACAATGAATAGGAGAGTACAAGTAGCTCTGACTATAGCCTTAAAGGTTTGTATTTCAAAAATGCACAGGACTCTATTGTAAACTTTCCAGTTTATATATATAATATCTAGGATATTATGCTACAAGTGATTCTAAATTTGTTGTTATACTGGGATATTATAAAAACAAAACTCAAAATGTTTTGGGAACCAGAGTATCCAGTACTGATCATGCATCCTGTCTTTGTCTTAGGCTTAGCTCATAAAATATTATATACTAGGTTGGCTTTCATTGTTGCTGTAGTTCTAGTTTTACTGGATTTAATATTGAATAAAACATAACTAGAACCAGGAGAAGAGATTGAAAGGATGTCAGAGGAGCAACACAAATTAATCAAATGATAAAATGAGAAAAGCAACAGTAAAGATATAGTCAGGTTCCCCTGCTGTTGTAAGGTATGGAAAACTGAAATGAGTAGGAGTCTTAAAAGAAACATATCAGCAGAACGAGGTATCCTTAAAAATTGTTGCATTTGTCATTGTTATACAAGCTTCACATAAAGCAAAAAAGAAAAAAACTGCCTCAGCAAAAGCCAGGCAACCATATGAACATGTACTAATAATTTCAAGATTATACACCAAGAAAATAGAGACAAAATAGTTTAGAACAGAACAAATATCCAGGATAAAGGGAAAATAAAAAGAAGAGTGTTACTGTTAATTAATTGATTTGAATCTTTTTTTTTTTTTTTCTTTTTCCTTTGGCTAACTTTATACATATACACCTCAGCTTCATAAAATCAAATTTATTTAGCATTTTCTCAAATATACAACCAAAAAATGGGAAACATCAGAAAACTGTATATCTCAAATAATTTCTTAACTGCTAGGCAGAGTGCTGAGCAGCAACCAGAGATGGACTTACCAAAGACATTAAAATGTGTCTGGTAGAGGGAGTACTGCTGTATCGGTATGCAGACATGCTTCTCTCCCCCCATAATGGAATGCATGATAGTCTGGAGATGGTCACTCACATCTGCACTCTGAGGTCTTGCACACAGGGCTGGGACATAGGTAGTGCTGTTGTTTTGAGGAGCTTGCTACAGGTATTAAAGAAACATTCCGTCTGCTAGTGTATCATTGTTTGATTCTACACCGCAGATTTAGAGACAGAATAATTACATCAGTGTAAGGTGAAAAATAATGCAGTGAACAAATGCATGAGAAACTGGATGCTGCATTCATTCGTTTGCTAAGAACTGCTGCAAAGCTGGGAGTTGAGTTCCTCAAATGAGAAGGCCACAGGATTCCTTCCTAATGGAAATTGCTAGGAGACCTAAATAGACAAAGGGGTCTTAAGTCCCCCATCACATTCTCAGGGAAAAGTTCTTTAATACACATTGGGTAACAGCATATTGCAGGAAAATAGTTTGGTTTTAAAGTAAATGTCAAGCGCCTCTGTGTCAGAAAAATATATTCTTTTATAGCATTATGGGCAAACATGAGAGCAGGGATGAGTGGGCGGGAGCAGTGAATGCTACACAATGATGGCAGTGTTCACCCTTTACTAATTTTACCTGTACCACTTGCAATTCCTTGACAATCTTTTAACATGCAACAGTGACTGCATTAAGTATTTTTACTACTCCCACAAAGTCACCCTGAGGAACAGCACAGTAGACCTGCTAAGGTTCTCAACTTCCATGCTTTAAGCTCCATCTTAATTAGCTGGTGGACTGAAAGAAATTATTTTGCCATGCCCGTGTCCCAGCTTGACAAACTGGAACTTGGCACTACCTCAGTATAAGGCACTCTATGAAGCTATATATGGTATATGTTAATGATGCTATTAGTAACACATTGCTGAATGTTAGCATGTTAGAGCTTACAGCTTCATCTCTCTGTGGAAGTGACTTGATTAATGTCAGAACTTTTTAATAAAGGTATAGTTTCTGTGATGCTATTTTATATTACCAAGGAAAAAGGAATAATCTTTGCATTGAATATTAATATGCTTAATTAAATAAACTGTGCCAGGCTTCCTCCTCCCCTGCCCACTCACATGATTATTTTAGTAATATATCAATATTACTAAAATTTGAAGGGTCACTAGTAACCTCATATAGTCCCCTAATGCTTGATCTGCTGAAGGCTGTTGAATGCCCGGTGTGTAGTAGTTGCAGGATGTTCAGTCAGTGTGAGATGACCCTTCAAGAGGCTTTTTTGTAGATCTAGTATTATTATATGAAAACTTGTCATTAGAATAACTAAGACAGATCTTCTAACAGGAACAGCGACACAACAGGGACACATTCATCAAAAAGTAGCAGGTAGAGTGTTTTTTGGAAAGGAAGATTGTTAATGATTAAATGGCAATCCTACTAATTAAATTCAAAAGCAGATAAATAAGGGATAACTCCCCTGATAATTGCCAAATTTATATATTTAGAGAAATCTAGCACATCATAAATATTAAATTGGTCTATTATCTGAAGTGTATCTGTGCCAGGGCTCCATAAATAAAGACCTGAGGGACTAATCACTAGAAATTTTCATTATTTATCTCCTTCCACATTTTAACAAACAGAAAAGCTATCTTCAGTGCAAAACACAGAGGAAACATGCTCATTTTTTGATGAATCTTTTGGGGAGGAGAAAAGAAAGGATAATGTAGTAACAAAATACAAATAAGAAAAGATCTCAACCATGAGATTCTTTCAGGAAAAAGCTTGGCTTCTCTTTTCTTCTGAGCATTAACCTCCTATTAAGTACACTAGTTTTATGTCAATGTGTAGCTCCATTGACTTCAATTAAGCTATCTCAGATACCCACCCTGCTGAGAGAGCAACCACAGACTTTTAAAAAGTCATCCAGCATAAAAATGCAGGAAGAAAGTGAATCAGACTATTTGTGTAATTGTAATTGTTACTCCTGCCTTGCATCTTATGTAATAATTTATCCAAATAAAGCCTTTAAAGGGCCTCTGTAATTGCTACTAATATTAATAGGACTATTAACAGGATAAATGCGTACCATGTGCACAGGTCTATGCAAAGCACCCTTCACTGAAGGATGATGAGGTGTTGGGACAGATCTTGCACTGCACAGGTCCTGGGAATGTCATCTTTTTGTTTCACACAGAGTAGCCAAAAAACCTATTGGCTAAACAAAGTAAGAACATGGCTCCTAAGTATGTGGAGATAACTCTCAGTCTTCTGGGAATTTATACTAGAGAATGATATGACTGATGCATTAGTCCCAGATCCATAGAAAAATTTCAGTCACTGGGAGCTGCAAGCTCATATGAAAATCTCTATGGTGGGCTGCTGGTTTGTGCTATAGATAGGTAAGACCATTTCATCTGTGTTATTCTTGAGATTGCTAAGGTTTGGCTAGAAACTTTTCTTGATCCACTAGACGCAGGAGCTCCAGCAACACAGACAAAATGTGGGAGAGGGTCACCAGCTTGGCACTGGAATGATGACAAACAGCTACTGAAAACTGTCTGTACTTTCCTTTGTTTCCCAGTCAGTCTTAGAATAACTGACTACTGAAAAAGGATAATATTTTCCCTTATGTTGGACATTATGCCAAAGCTGGCAGTTCTAAAAAGTTAAAATATGTCTAATAAATACCAAGAATAATTTGAGAGGAGTAGTAGCCAGCTATTGCTAGTACACTGAGCCATAAGATCTTTTTTGAAGCATGCCGAGTAAATATGCTGCAAAATCATTCACAGAGTTACAGAGAGTTTTTAGACAGAAGTGAGATTCTGCAAGCTGAGATTCCAATTCTTTTCTGAATTCCTGTATTTTTTAAAAGATAGAAGACCTATAAGTTTGTGAAGTCACCCATCCAATATGTGAGACGAAGAGTGAAAATAGGACCCCTGACCTTTCTCTTCTTCCACATTTAGATATTTTACTCTGTAACATTGGTAAAACGCAGTGGTGGAATGTTATTGCTATTAAGTGAAAAATGAGCTTTTACAGGAAGCCATGAAAATGAGAGTAATAATTAAATCTTTTATAACTTTAGGTTGTATTGTAAGTGCTTAGCTGAAAAATTCGTCTTTAACTCATGGCCCGCAGCAATCACATCTGTTATATTTTAGGAACAGAAAGCTAATGAGGTGGAATCTGGAGTACTGAGCTTAATTGGGCTTGTTTTGATTAAGTGTATGTGCTGGGAATATTTTACACACTAGAAAAATTGCAAAACAGTCAACATAAGCCACAAAACTCACAAAATCCTTTGTGGGTAATGTTAGAGAAAGAAGAGTTTCCAAGAAACAATAAATAACAAAAGAAAATATCTGAGGTTTTGACGAAAAAATTATAAAAAAAAAAAAAGTGTGCACTTTAATTTGCTTAATTATTGGCGTCCTATGGATGTAAATGCATTTCTCTTGTTCACACACATGCAAAGACACACAGACGCACACAACTGTGCAGTACTGCATGAAGTTTTAGCGGCTTGGCTGGATAGATTATGCCTGACTGGCAAAGCTATTAAAAAACACATAATCTTTATACAAGCATGAAAATGTTATATATCCTTTATATATAACATATTTAGCAGAAAGGATAATATTTTACAGTGATTTAAAAAAATGTATATTTTAAAGTATTTTTGCTGTTTTGCTCCTGTCAGTCTGTTATCACTTTGGTCCATATTCTTAGATAGTGTAAACCTTCATTGACTGTAATACACTTTGCTGATCCACTCAATTTAGATCTGATCTCTCAGGTTTCCGTGTGTATTCAAACCTTAGGAAGTGGAAAAAATATGAGTAGTATATTTTAGCAATATTAAAAATAATTTTAAATGGATTTTCTCTACATAGAATAATGCGACAAGCTGGTTGCCTGAAATTTTAATATCATCTATAACTAGAAACAGATGCTGACTCTCCAAAGTAAATTGCATATGAATGAAATGTTGTACTGTTTAAATAGTAATCAAAAACCCCACATCAACAGAAATATAATTTTGCCCAATGCTGTCATTAGTAGCTCTTCCAATAACTTTAAAATAAAAATGCCTCCATTTTTGTACATAAATAAAGCAAGGCATCAAACAGAAAGCCAGTGACAGAGTTCCTTGAGTGTTCATGGTCTGTCCAGTGGCCACCTGATCTGACTTGAACCAAATAGTCATTTGGGTTTTAAATCCCTCTCTGGCTATGTGATTTGAAGTTTGCAATGCTGACATCTTTACATCATTCATATATGTCAAGATGCTTAGTACAGGTCAGAGATGGTTATCGCGTGTGGAGACTTTTCAGCTGGCAGAAATATTTTACCTTTTACCTCAAATCAAATTACAAATTCAGGCAGAGATTTTCAAAAGTACCTTACAAATTTTTATTTTTAATGTTGGTGGGATTTAGTTATCCAAGTTCTTAAAGCCATTTAATATCTCAGCATCTATCAATGAACATTTTACTGTGATTGACTATTATTTAAGAATCTCTTGAGAGCTAGTAACTTCAATTCAACTGTTCACTGTCTTACTTGAAAGCCTTTAGCCTGGTATATGAGTATTGCTAGGTAAAGAAGATATTCCTTCTGCTAAGCATCCAAACCATTCCTGATCTTACCAGTATTCATGCTGGATTTTCTGTTCCACAACTTGTTAGGAGCTAATAGGGACAATTTCTTTGTACTGGAGAACAGGAAGCACATTATGTTTAAAAACTATTACTCTACAGTGCTCCACAAAATATGATGATCATAATGGTTTAACAGTTAACTACATTGTTCTGTCAAAATAAAAATCCCACTAGTGAATTGCAGGTCCTTCCACTGGGAAAAAGGAATGCTGTTTAAGTACTTATAGGCCTCCTATATACTATTAATACAGGCTAAGGGAGTGACTGAACTAACCGGGAGGTAAGTACAATGCCTCAGGTTAGGTGTTGCTGGAGCAAGCTCCTTCAGTCTTGCAAAAATTCTCTCTAATGGTCACAGTTATTCAGGGTTTTGGCTTTACATTTCATTCAGCACAGTGCACTGCTACTTGCGTTTTGACCCCTAGCACTATATTGTGTGATTGGTTCAATAATGACTCAGGAATGAAAGCCACCTACCATATTATCAACTCCACCTCCTGGGGTTTTCCTTAAAGGGACTTCCATTCAAGTCTGGTCTAGAGTAACACATGTAACTACACCAGGAAGAATGAAAATGTGAAGGGGGCAGCCACTGCAGCTTCAGGTCATGAGATGATTGCTGGCTGTGATTAGGAAGAAATCCCCTCCTCTTAAATGAAGTAAAATAGTGTTCACACCTAAGGATTCAGGACTGGCCATTGTTAAAGATAGGATATTCACTGTGACTTTTCATACAGTTTCTGATTTCCTTCCCCTTTCAAAATACTGCAAAGAAAAAGAAAACTTTCAGAAACTTTCTGCCTTCTCAGAGAAAAAAATATTAGGGTAAAGGGAAAATAACTCTGATTACTCTGCTGCTCTGCTGCACAACCCTCTACTGCAGCTTTTTCCTTTAAAAATCATTTTGCTTTTTTATTTTTTTTCTGTAGACAGTGTTTAATGCTTCTAGTGTTTGATGTAAAAGTTCTGAATTAATTTCACTGTATTGAGCCTACTAAATACAATTTATTTTTCAGGCATATTGCACTTGTGAAAGACTGTGGCCTCTAAGGATTGTCTGTCACTCGCATCATAAAATAAAGGTTATTATTATTATCAGTGGTGAACAATAGCTGGTGACTTCAAGTTGAAGAAAGGTCAAGAGACTAATCATGGATACACTTTCAGCAGCTATCTTTTCTAGTCAGGACTTAAGCAGTCATTAAAGGCATACTTTTTCTACTTTATAATGTATCCTGTTTTTCTTCATTGTCTCATACGGGTATGCATGCACTCACAAAACCTTGTCAGGCTAGGTCTTTTTGTATCTGCTAAGTTGTGCTTGAGAAAACGAGAATAAAAACATAAATTTTTCAGAATCTGGAATATGAATAATTGCAAAAGTCAGGCATTGTGTGTTAGAGAGGAATAAGAGGGGGGAGGCCCTTTTTCTGTTAGTAGATACCGTTTCTGTGGCATCCATGAGCAAGTTTCAGTTCTCTAACACAGTTGTTAAACCAAGAATCCATTACTGTGCTTGTGCTGGAATGTTTCTTCCATCCATGCCGCTTAAGAGATGTGCTCTGGTTCCATAAGACCTTTGTTTTAGAATTCATGCACTACAAAACTAGGACAGGTTTTCTGGATATACATCCTTTTTCTTATGATCTTGCAAACTATGGAGCATCAGAAATGCATGAGGCTGTTCAGATCTGGGAGACTGAGCAGAGCTAGTGGGGACGTGCCACCTCTGCTCAAACTTCAGTTCAAGCATGAGAAGTTTATATAGGTCAGCAGTGTCTTCCTTCAAGCTGAAGTTGGCCATGCTTGGAATATGTAATTTATTTGGAAACACAGCCTGACAGATGCAGAGAACTATTCAGCCAAAGTCTGGTATCAGATGAATCCCTGCATTGTTTCTGAAAGTATTGCTGAAACTTCCAAACAAGTCATTGTTGGTAAATGACTGTCTGATAGTCTATTTCTTCACTATAGATTTAAAAGAAAATGTTAGAGCAAGAAAAAGAGGAGGTGAAATTGATTTCATTTAACAATAACCTTCCAGCCTTGCCTCACTACTCACTTAAATAACCTTTGTAACTAATTATAGTAGAGCCTGAAAATAAAGCACTTCTGGGCTGAAGGATTTTAGAAGTCAACAAAATTATCCAGTGCTCAATATAGCCCAAATCCTATATACTATTATGTTTTTGTATCAGTGAGGCTGCCTGCAAGTTAACATCTATAGAGCTATGAGAGAAACACTGGTATCATCAAATGTTATATTGATATCCAAAGAAATTATGGTAGGCTAGGAAATCAATCATTTCTAAGCATTTTCTTCTTTTAATTTTTTATTAAATTCTGAGTGGTTGTAATAATTGGTGTTTTTCTTCCATGTTTTTCAGGTCTAGTAGCAACTCCAGACAGTCAGCTGCACAGAAAGTCCTGCCAGGCTACACTTTTTTCCACTCTGCCCCTTACAAAACTATAATCATGTTTTCCCATTTCTTAGCTGCTGTCTTCCCTGAGACAGGACAAAAGGCTTATGCCTCTTCTACTCTTTTTGTCTTAGCTTGGACAGCCTTTCAGATCCCTAGGAATCAGGCTTTAAAGACTGTTTACATTAAGCAGCCTTGTCATTCTTTAAAAAGATTTCTGTAGGAGTCCTTCCTTTATCATTTTACAGATGATCTGCATCTTGCCCCTATATGCCTAAGTCTTTTCTGACAGNAATTTTGTTTCTTATGTTTAGTGACCTTCACCATATACTGCAAGGTCTATCTGTTTACTTACTTGGGCTTTATTCAAATCAGTAGCTCTCAGCTGTAGACCATGCACCATTAGTGATTCGTGGAGCACTTGCTGGAGGTCCACAGAGAACTGCCTAGCAAGGCACGGGTTCCTCTACACTTTGAACAGCTATCTTATGTTAAAAACAGCTAAAATTGCATTAAATAATTTCTGAATGCTAGTATTCAAATTAAGCAATTGCTGCTGTTACACAAGACTGATATCTATCTGCGAAATTTTCTGTATTTTGACCAATAGGAGGAGAAAGGGGGAGTCAAGGGACTGAAATATGACCCACACACTGGAAAAGCTTGAGAACACTTGCTCTTTAAAACTTTTCTGCCTCAGCTATAATGTTGATTGGCCTGTGTGGAATTTTCTTCTGAGTCAAACCAGTTTCATGATTTCTAAACTGTGATGGCTTTAATTTACTGTAAATCTGCCCAGAGATTATGATACTTTGTACAGCATACCTATAAATAAGTTCTATGACAGCCTCATTAATCAGGCTACATTTTAAAAGCATTAGCCTTTTTCCCCTCTGTTGAATCCACAGCTTATCTTTCTTCAATTATAATTAGTGTTCATTCAAATCAATACT
>VXAV01008339.1:237047-247718 GCA_013399715.1 Alectura lathami | reverse complement strand
CCACTTGGGAAATTATCTTTTATTTGTCACTTGGGAAACCATGGGAGGAGAGATTCTGAAGCTTAACTGACATTTCTAGAGTACTTGCAGATTGCTGGATGGGTGATATTAAGTAAATATAACATTTAGACACTTGAGTTTAATCTATCTGAAGTAATTCAGGAGAATCTCTACTGAAGCCCACTGTGTTGTAAGGGCATAATGTGAACATAAATAAATCTTTTTCTGTTCCATCATTAGGAAGATAAACCCTGCCTCTCCCTGACTTTACCTTTAGTGTTGCTGTTAATGCTATTGCACTAGGTGTGTCAAAAGTTTCAGGTGATCTTTGTTTCATATTCGCATTACAAAGGCAAATGACTGCAGATGATGTTGTAGCTACTGTGAGGAAAGTTTGACCAATGGTGACACACATGGCTGCATTAAAATCATTCAGGTTGTCATTTGAAAGAGAAAAGCCGTGTAATTTGTAAACCTGATGTTCTAAATCAGTCAAGGTAACACTGTTTTTCTAAAACCAACACTTACTCTGCTGATGCTTAAAGGACTGAAAATGGAGGAAAAGTTGCCAAAACAAATCTTGGACTTACAGCAAATGAGATAAACATTTTGTTTTACACTATTTTAGACATTTTTCTCCAAAGCTTTTAGATTTCAGTCACTAGTCTGCTGCATCTGGGAGAAATTTATTTTAAAAAATAGTAACATAATATCTAGTCATTGAATTCAAGCACTTTCAGAGTAGAATGAAGGTTTTAAAAGTATTTTAGAAAAATGCTGAAGGGAGTTACTAGCTTTCCTCCCTTTTGGTGCATGAAGTTTATGTGCTTCTGACAGACGGAAACTAAAACAGACTAAAGGAATTTAGTGAAAAGGTGACCTGGTGAAGTACTTTTTTTTCTGTTCTTTTGGGAGCAAAGAGGGAGGGTTAACTTTCAAGTTTCAATCATAACATCAGTGGGGTTAGGAGCAGAGCTAGTTCAAAGAAACACAGTTCCAAAGAAATAGAATTTTGCCATATACTCTGCAGTCAGTGAAGAGCCTTGGTGTGTATGTAGCCTAGGCACCGACATAAAGTGGCTCTTCATCTTGAACGAGTCACTAGTAATCTACACTCCTATTAAAGTTGGTGAAGAAAGATACAGGATGATCCAGTCTGCTTAAATTAAGCACAAGTTTTCTTCTCACAGTGAAAGGAAAAAAAATAGGAAATGCGAGATACCTTACATTGACAGCCCCGAACAGGAAAAAGTGAAAGGATGATTGCAGTGCCCATCGGATGGCTCCTATAACAGGAGTGTTGCAGTGGAAGGGATACAGGCTCTTTAGGAAGTATAGACTGGGGACACAAGGAGAATGAGCGGCTCTTTGTGTGACAGAGTAAATAGAGTGCATGGAGCTGTGCCTGGGGACAAATGAAGAGCCAAGTGAGAGTTTATAGGTTAGGTTTAAAGAGAGGAATGGTAAAGCTGACATTATAGTGGGGAGTCTGCTACAGATTGCCTGACCAGGAAGAGCAAGTAGATGAGGCCTTCTACAGACAAGGAGGAGGAGGCTTGTATTAACAGGTGATGGTCCTCATGGTAGACTTCAACCACCCTGATATTTGTTGGTCGGACAACACAGCAGAACATGAGCAATCCAGGAGTTTCCTGGAATGCATTGATGATAAATTCCTTCTTCAAAAGGAGCCAACAAGGAGAAACTCTCTTTGAGAGTAGATTTTGGAAAGGGAAAAATCTGCTGCACAACAGCAGCTGGGAGAGAGAAATGAGAAATGGGAGAGATGCAGCCCTGCATGCACCCAGGTCAGTGCGGAAGAAGGGCAGGAGGTGCACTAGGTTGCTTCCAGTGCAACCAATAGCCGCATACAGCCACAGCATCAAGGTCTAGTGAAAACACAGACATCTCTTATCTGTACTGCAACATGGTATGTATACCCTTGGGATGGACATGGAATGGAAGGAAAAAAGTACTTTGTTTTCATCGTTCAAAACATGCCAGTAATATCCGAATGGGTCTCAAAGGACATTCTGCAAGGGGTACAAGCTGCTGTATTACTATTTTCAAAATTTCTTTATTCACAGCATAATTTTTGCTTTGAACCAGCGGTTCAAGTGGTGGAGCCTGGGCAATGCCTTCTGTTGTTTTCCTATTTGTTTATATCCCGCCAATTTCACATACATCTCAAATGTCATCATCATCGGTGTTTTGTCCTTATGACAGAGAAAAGGCAAGCCTTTACAGAATTTATTTTTGTCTTTGGAAATAAGCAGGAGTCTGAGACAGCACATATACCACTACATTGAATAGGGGGATTAATACCTTTTTGGACCTGAAGACAGCTGGACTGTCTAGCCACATACATCCTACCTAACACTCCTGTTCCAAAACTGAGAGGCTGTGTCTCAACTGCCTAACCTTCCCTGGTTCTGACCCTGTAAACACACCTGGGAACTGCTTGGGCAAATGGTAATTTGGCCCAGGAAAAAAAATTCACCAAGAAGTGTTTAGCAATTTAAAACTATGGATGACAGAGCTCTGGTGTCCTTGTTTCATTCATCAGTGTAGACTTACCTTGATGCCATTTTGAGGGTTTCAGGTGTTACTTTATGTTCTCTTTGTTTCTCACTATCTAGCTTAAGTTCTGTAGTAAAGGATTTCACAATTGACAGAGGTAGGCGTAGGAAATGGCTTCAAAGACAGAGATCAAGAATCAGAAAACTCTTGGGATAACGATGCAGTAAAAAAACATGCAAATAGGGAATGTTCTGCCTCTATAATATAATTATCAATGTTTGAACTAGGGCTTATGTTACATACAAGGTCATGGCAGTCTGGTGAAGTTCCCACTGACTGGAAAAGGGGAAACATCAACTCCATTTTCAAAAAGGGAAAAAAGGAAGATCTGACAAACTACAGGCCAGTCAGTCTCACCTCTGTGCCTGGCAAGATCATGGAGCAGATCCTCCTGAAGGCTCTACTAAGGCACACGGAAAATGAAGATGAGGTGATTGGTAGCAACCAGCGTGGCTTCACCAAGGGCAAATTGTGCCTGACAAACTCAGCGGCCTTTTATGATGGAGTAACAGCATCAGTAGATAAAGGAAGAACAACTGACATCATCTACCTGGAATTGTGCAAAGCCTTTGACACTGTCCCACATGACATCCTGGTCGCTAAATTGGAAAAGCACGGGTTTGGTGGACGGACCACTCGCTGGATAAGAAACTGGCTGGATGGTCGCACTCAGAGAGTCATGGTCAATGGCTCAATGTTGAAATGGAAACCGGTGACAAGTGGCGTCCCTCAGGGATCGGTACTGGGACCAGTGCTGTTTAACATCTTTGTTGGCAACATGGACAGTGGAATCGAGTGCACCCTCAGCAAGTTTGTGGATGACACCAAGCTGTGTGGTGCAGCTGACATGCCAGAGGGAAGGGATGCCATCCAGAGGGACCTGGACAGGCTGGAGAGGGGGGCCCATGCCAACCTCATGAAGTTCATCGAGTCCAAGTGTAAGGTCCTGCACCTGGGTTGGGGCAGTCCCAAGCACAAATACAGGCTGGGCGGAGAATGTTTGGAGAGCAGCTCTGGAGAGAAGGATTTGAGGGTGTTGATTGATGAAAAACTCGATAATGTGCGCTTGCAGCCCAGAAGGCCAACCACATCCTGGGTTGCATCAAGAGAAGCGTGACCAGCAGGGCGAGGGAGGTGATTCTGCTCCTCTGCTCTCTCATGAGACCTCACCTGGAGTAGTGTGTCCAGTTCTGGGGCCCCCAACACAAGAATGGTATTGAGCTGTTGGAGGGGGTCCAGAGGAGGGCCACAAAGATGATCAGAGGGCTGGAGCACCTGCCATAGGAAGGCAGGCTGAAAGAATTGGGGTTGTTCAGTCTGGAGATGAGAAAGCTGCAGGGGGACCTGATAGCAGCCTTCCAGTACCTGAAGGGGGCCTACAGGAGAGCTGAGGAGGGACTATTCAGGAGGGCATGTAGCAATAGGACCAGGAGTAATGGCTACAAACTGGAAGAGGGGTGATTTAGACTAGATATTAGGAAGACATTCTTTCCTGTGAGGGTAGTGAGACACAGGAACAGGTTGCCCAGAGAGGTTGTGGATGCCCCCTCCCTGGAAGTGTTCAAGGCCAGGCTGGATGGGGCTCTGAGCAACCTGATTTAGTGGCAAGAGGAATGATTCCAACCCAAACCATTCTATGATTCTATGATAATTTGTTTTTCAACGTAGAAGAAAGAAAAATGAAAAAAGCTACACACAAGAATTCTTCTAATGAGTGCTTCTGTACAAATGTGCAAATAATAATTGTGTTATATTCACCTTTCTTGAACAAATTAGTACTTTTTCATATATACAGCAATCTTTTATGCTACAGCCTGTTGTTTACTTGTGTGAACTTGCAATTAATACTACAGTGTTACTTTGAAATGAAAGAAGCTGCATTTTTCTTGAAGAAAGTCCATTGTGACCATGACATATTTAGAAAAGAAGTTAAATGAAGAAAAATTCTTCAATGCATTATAAGGTTCTATTCACAGATAATAGGTGATTTGTACTTGATCGTTGCCTTGGATTTCTATTAACAGTATGGTTATACAGAATTAAAATAAATTGAAAGTTGTAGATAATTTTGGTTCAATTATATGGTAGAGATTTAATTTCTGGAGCTAAATTGAAAATAAACGATAAGAAAAGAGTTGGCTCTATTTCTTTTACCGAAAAAAGACTCTAAAAAATTATATCTGTCCAAATGCTAGAATGGAAATTAGGCCTTTTAACTACCAGAATTAAATATCTCGATGAGATGCTGAGGGAGAGTAGGAATATGCACTGGGCAGTGTTAACAGATTTCGCATGTAGTTTGTTCAAGGGAGCAATATTTCTACTTAACTGGCTTAGAAAGACAGGCAAAGCAACCAGTAGCTAGCTTTCAAAGAATGAAAAACTGGCTTTCCTGTTTGACTTCCTTTTTTCATCTTGTTAATTTTATCTAGACTTTTATAGTCAATCAAAAGGTCTCCTGAAAGGACCCATAGTACCAAATCCTATAAACAGATCACAAGAGAAGTGCTGTCTCTGATATTATACATTTTAAAGGCATGTCTATGCTGCATAATGCACATGAGTGAGGTGCCCTCAGATGTGTTCAGGCAGAGCTAACTCCAAAACCAGGAACACGATCTGCTTGAACCCAAGAGTGCCCCTGATGAGCAGGGTTTGTCTTCTTCAGGCATGACCTCATGATGACATCACTTTCATTCCGTGAAGAAAGCTGCACTGCATGCTGTGGGCGCATTGTTCCATGCAGGACTTTGAGCACCGTGTTCCATGGTTGCTGCCTGAAGCACCAATGCCTCACTGCAAGCAAGTGCATGAGCAGAGTTGTAACTGAAGAGGAATGTATGAGACAGCACATGATTTCAAAGCAAACAAACGAACAAAAAATCTAGAAGACAGATGGAAGAAAACCAAGTGGGATAAGCATGAATATAGGAAGGACAATGTGTAACTTCCTGGAACAGCCGTTTCACTTGAAGGGCTCATAAGCAGTAACTGAAGCATCACAAAAAGGGAAGGGGTGAAGGAAGTTACTGTGTCTTTTGGGGATCTGGGAGGAAGTACTGCATTAAACATGCTAAGCTGCATAACAGTAGATGTGCTTTTTATCAGTCATCTCTGAAACTGATTTCCAGATGAATGTAAATGAATTTCTACTGTTCCAGAGCAGAACTGAATGGGAAGAGGCTGTGGTCTGCTCTTTCTGGTTTTGTCACTCTGCTCTACTATCACTCAGCTGTATATATCCATAACCACAAAAATTTATGACAACAGAAAGAAAGTGTTTGGCTTATGAAGAGCAAAATGTCCTCCTGGGTTCAAAATACAGTCTAGATTTAATACTGAAAACCTTAATCTGTTTTTTTTTTCTCATACTATAAATGACCATGGGGAGACAAACTACTCATATAATGAATGATGGTGCAGTAGAATAAAAAAAAAAAAAAACAGCGTAGATCTGAATTGCTTACTTTCCTTTGGTCTTTGCAGCACAAAACATTTTTGCTTGCCCATCTCCATGAATTTATAAATGCAAATGTGATTTAATAAAGGACAGTGGGTGTCTGTACCATGTAGTTGCATGAAGCATGGTGGTGGAAAGTGGATTTGTCTAATCAAACTACTCACACCTTGCCCTCTTTGACATCCAATATCACTTTAAACAGCAGTGCTCTAATAGAGAAAAGAGCTGCTGTACTTACCCACTCAATAATTTGCATAATTTTGAAGAGCTGANTACTATTCTCCCTTTAATATTAATAAGAATTAATAAAAGGAAAAATAAAATCATCTTGGAGGACAAACATTATATGTAAAATAATAGGTGTCATATGAAAGCATGTAAGCTATCCATTGTTTTGCTGTAGCTTGTATCTGGAAAAAATTTAAAAAGACAAATTCTTGACTGCTTCTCATGCAATTTCAAATGCAAATTTTAACAACAGGAATGGCTAAAAGTAATCCATTATTTCCTTCCTTCTTTGTCTTGTAGAAGTGATCAGAATACTCCAAATTTATATCTCCTGTAATTCAAACATTTTTAATTGTGATATGCGTACATGAGCTACTCATCTCGTGTTCATAGTTCTTCTCCCATCTGAACACTTGACAAGATGACTGAGATACTGGTTAAAGTTTACAGCAAACAGTCCTTACATCTCCCAGAACTCAACAAGATCTATTGCTGGAGAAATACATTAAGCAATGGATCACTCCAATACAAAATGTCTCTATTATCATATGTTCAAGGGAACATAGAGTTTCAGGGAATCTTTGCCCAACATTCTTTCACCTTCTGCCTTTCTCAGACTCTTGCTCTGTAGTAATAGTACAGCTGAGATTTAGAAAGGTCATGTTCAAGACACTCTTTAAAGTCAAGACTGCAGCTTCTTTGCCCATCCCTGTCTGGGAACCTGCCATTAATTACAGGTTTTCAAGGTTTTCAGTCTCTGTCATGTAAATGGTGTGTTCGTCCTGATACACAACAAAATCCATTGTGACATTCTGCAGAATGCAGAGCTTGCTGACCATTTTCTTCGCAGTTTAATGTAAACTATTCAGTGTCTTGCCCTCAAAAAGGAGGAAGAGCAAAAAGATGGCAATTACTGTTAAACAGATGAAGATGAAAGTTTTAGGAATGTCTTAGCACAGTTTCAAAGATGGAGTATCACATGTGTATTATGCATGTTATAAACTTTCATTTAAAGAAACATAACTTCTCTCTAAAATCAGTGTTACAAATAGTAACATATATTTTCTAGAAAGCTCTTGAGGTATTTATTTTTGCTTAATTGGGAAAATATTGTCAGAAATAACTAAAACATCTCTCTTGAAAAGGTGTGTTAAATTTTATCTAAATTGGAGTATAAGTCTAAATAAGCCTTTTTAGAAATGTAGATTGGAGAATGGAGAGTGGACTGAGCTGTAATGAAAGAACTAATTAGGAGTGGTCATTCCATCTGCTGCGTTCGAGTGTGGCTGTATGCAGTATCACAGAAGACTGACAAACATTTCATGTAAAAGAGGCAGAATTTCAGTAATAGCTCTGCAAGTCATAGTGGCGTGGCTTGCTGGATGTAAAGCTGATGATACCATCAGCACATCACAGAGTGGAAGAGATATTCTTCAGCTTCACCAGGAAAGGTTGCAAAGGCTTTTAACGATGTAGAAGTCCATACGGTTATAATGCACAGTGTAACACTGTCTATATTTATCTGAACTATTTCTATGGTAGTGTAACTATTTTTTTGAGAGACATCTAATCTTCTTTTAGTGACTCCAAGCTCTGTTGAGCTGTTCCAATATTTAATTACCTTTACTGCTAGGAAAATGCAGTTATTTTGTCATTTCAAGGTTGAATTTGTCCTCCTTCAATTTTCAGCTATTCAATCTTGTTAGGTCTTTGCAAGACTGAAAGACATCCACTATTAAGTATTTCTTCTTTGTGTCAGTACCTGTTCACAGTGATCAAGATACCTTTCAACCTTTTTATTTGATAAATTGGGCTTTTTAAGATTCAGATTATAAGACTTGTTTTCCGACATCTGAGTAGTATTTATTAGATGACTGTTTTTATTGTTTCTGCTAATCTTATAAGGGGAGAGAAGTAGCCGCTAAGGTTTAGAGGATGTAGCCACTACCACCCCAACTTTGCATATGCTACCATTTCTTATGATTGTTGAAAGGGATTCTCCAACATGAACACTCTAAAATATTATCTAGAGTGGGAAAGTTCTCAGATAAAATGGGCACATTCATTTAGCAACCACTGATGAAGTGCATAGAAAAGTAGCAGGTTCAAAATCTTACATCAGTCAGACATCCTCAGCCCATCAATTCAACCAAATGCCTGTTTTGTCCTCCAGTAATTGTGACAGAGTCTAATTTCAAAGTTAGATTTTGTGCATATTTTCCATTCGACTCATAAAAAACTTTGTATTTTTTTTTATGTTAAACAATTTTGAGAAAAGGTTTTTGCTAGTCTTTATCCTTCATGATTTTTACTCAGTAGTTCATGTTATGTTTTGTTAATTGAGAAAGGCTTTACAAATACTGGAGGCCCTGGATTCTTCAAAGTATATGTCTATTTTATTTCAAGTTGTTTTCTTTCCCAAAATACCCAGCACAAGACCTTTTACATCTCATCTGAATGAGTAGTTCAGAACAAAAAATAATGTATATTGATAACAGTTTTCTAATTCATTAAAGTCTGCGGCTAATTAGAAGGATAGAAAGTTGAAGGATAAAGCAGGGTTCGCAGGCATATCACATACAGGTTCTTTCCTAATATATTTCCCGTCTATCACACTTATTACTGCAGGGTGGGCTGACAGGTTAATTATGTACTTGCAGGAGTACTGATACAGAGGATATTAAAATCTCAAAAGCAAACACTTATAATCATTTTATCTAAACAGAAGACAGCCTCACCTTGATGAAGGTCTACATTTAGTGAACATTTTAAGGCAACAGTCACTGCACTCTGAAGGAAGATACCTGATAAATTATCCATCATTACATACATACCTTGGCTGTAGTGTATAGTAGGTACTGCAAGAACTGAAAAAAATCATATATTAGTACATGGAGAAAAATATTGATTTTGTGATGAAGCCATAGGAATGGAATTCACAAATATCTGCTATAATTTCTAAGTTAATTCATTTCCACTTTTCCTGCGTGTGGGACCTTTATTGTCATAAAGACTCAGTGCGTGAGACACTACCTTATGGGTCATACAATATGGGGAGATCCTGTTGGCAGGCATCTGATGTGTCAGATTACATTATTAGCAATAGTTATATATGGCTTGGCATCTAGGAGGCATGATCTCAGATGCATCAGATCCTTACAGACAGGAATGGATTTCCAGGGAAATTACACTGTGTTCTCCTGCTACTGTGTAATATCACAATTTTTTGTTTGTTTTGAGACAGAAAAAAATGCAATTGATCAGCAGATCACAGATCAGGCCATTCACACATATCTAGCAAATGATTTCCAGATGTGGAGAATGCTTCTGTACTAAGAATGTATGAATTATCTGACTTCTGCAAGGGTCTGCCTGGGAAGAGGCAAGAAGACCTAGCAGAAGGCCTAGTCTCATACAGAATATCTTGATTTGATAGATGAAGCTGTGGCTGCACTCAAGTCAGAGATACCTTTATGTATTTTAACTGAGGAAGAAATCCTGCAACTCAAGTCCACTTGACATTTTCATGTTTCTTGAATTCTTGATTCAGTTCTTCTCAGTACACCTGGTTTTCATTGTCCGATGGGTTGAATTATTTTTTAAGTTTCTCCTTCAGTTATCTGTTATATTTAAAACTCACCCATTTGATGTGAGTCGTTCTGTACTTTGTGTTTGATCGTTACTTACTACATTCAAATACAGGAAGTAATTTAAAAAATCTACCTATAAAATCACTTATTTTTCAACAAGATTCACAATGTATCATAAATTATTTTACCTCCCTCTATACCTCAAAGCTACAGAAGTTCTATATCTACACAAATTTTTCAAAAAGGTCCAGCAGAAAAAGGCTGTGTAAAAGTATTAGATCTCTCACATGGAACTGGTATTAACAGAAGAATAAAATATTCATCAATTAAATTATTCAAGTAGTAATTGTTAGTATTTGTTGAATAATGTATTCTGTTCATGGTGTCTGAATATGACAAGAATGAAGAGAATAAATTATATGACAAAGCAGCAAAATCATTGACTTGAATTTGTTGAATAGCATTTGACCTAGCTTAACTGTATTTTAATAAAAACAAATATAAGAAAACAAAAAAATTACCTTGTTTTGTTTTCTGACAAAGAGTATGTCTTTAGGTCTGTATTATGATGGTGTTTAAGCTGTACAACAAATCTTGAGAATAATGCATTGACAATTAGAACAATCAAATGCTACACAATGGTTTCCAGACACCATAAAATACAATATTTCTTCCCTTCAGAAAACTTATTTTATTGCTGCTATATAGCATTCTGATAAATATACCCAAGTGCTTGTACAAGTATCTTACGTTCTACTTATTTCACTATATTTTGCATATCCTACTTGTTCAATGACTTTACACCTTTTGTGT
>VXAV01008339.1:194122-205203 GCA_013399715.1 Alectura lathami | reverse complement strand
GTATTACATAGCAGCATAAATGGGCACATTAAAATAGGGTATATATGTGCCTGAGAAGTTAAAGGCAGCTTGATTTGTGTTACTTTTACATTAGATGCAATGTATCTAAAAATATTTTACATAACTTGAGAGTCAACAATCTGAGGGGAAATATAAATAAATAGATGGAAACTTACAAAAAGGGGGAGGGCAAGAGAAAAGTGTTAATTAAATGAATCACAGAGACATGGTGATGTGATCAAGTACTATGAAGAAAGACTGATGCAATTCCTCATAAATAACCGTTCAGAGTAGAAAGTAGCACACAACTAGAAGCACCTGCTCAAGAAGCCTAGTGCTGGAGTTGCAGATGTTAAATGGTGGGGCAGGAATGATGTGTATTGGGAAGGATTCTGGAGAAATCTTACTTTGTGCCTGTCTTAAATTACCCTGGCTCTCCTGTGAAGATATCTCCCCCATTAATCATAGCATCAACTTCATGTACAACACATCTTACTTCTGCTTACCCTGCTATAGAGTCCAGAGCAGGTGTTATATCCACACAGAAGTTTACTCCAGCGCTACAATTCCAGCCCCACTCCAGATTCCCCTTTGTTTCCTTTCACATTTGTTTCATTTGTTAGTGGAGACCTGTACTTGTGTTTCCAAAGGTAAGATTACTCTCAAATATAATTTGAAGTTTGTCATTAGAAATCAGAAATGAGTAAGAGTAAGACTCTTTTTTCCTTATAGCAAATTCACCCACTTGAATTTCTCGGTTTGGAATCTAACAAACTTTAAAAATCAATAAGGCAGAAAAAATTTTGCTTTGCTTCCTAACTTGAAACTACCTCCTCTCATACAAACTAAAATACATCTAAACACAATTTGTTAGCTTCATCCTTCTAGAAATTGTAAAGAAGACCAAACTGGCCATCTATTTCTGGGGGCAAGGTTTCTGCTCAAACATTAACTTTATAATATAGCTGTCAAGAAAGGGTGCAGCTGCCATCTGAAAAACAGCTCACTGACAGATCTACCAGAGCATCATTATAAGGTGATTGTACATCACCTCTAGCAAAACTTCAGCTTGGAAAACTTAAAACATCTTTTTGCTGTCTTTGCAGTAATTTGTTACAATAAGTACAGGAAGGGTATCAGTGTAGATACTGTGGACCTTGCTCCCTGGCCTTTCTTGGTGCTGTTAGAGCACTGTCCCGATGTAAGAGATATTCAGATGAAGACTGCAGTATAGGTACCAGGCCAGCCTGAAGCAGCAATTTCAGGTTTGTTCAGCCTCAGATTTTTAGGATATCTAGTGCTTCAGTTTATAGCACCTTGGGTAAGGCAAGTGAAGAGAGCTCCATGAACAGCCTACCTTTCCTTTCCAGTGCTGCACCCAGTGTGGTCCCATCTGAGCAATACTTGCAGCCAGTTGATTTGTTTCATATACACATCTGAACTAGTCAAGTGTCTTGTGTTGTACCTCTCTAATTTATCTCACTGATACTGAATTATCATCTCTCCTGTGATTCTCAGCTGTATACCTATTCTTCATTCATCATCCATGCTCTCATTGTCTGGCTCCTTGCTTCTACTGATACCATCAGCTACCACCACGCTCTATGCATTGCACTGTAGAGATTATTCATGTCTGAACTGCTTGCTCTGTGCACAGGCAATTTCTCTACACAAATAAGAATGCCTTTACAGCCTTTTGATAAACATTGACCCTCCTTTGTATGCACCTTATTCATTTTAGTCTGAAATCATTCTTACTTGTTGCCAGTAACAGTGATCTTTCTGAAGACTTCCATGTGAGACTTATCTCTTTGGAAAGATATGGGGCTGTTTTTATTTCCTCCTGGATACATTTTATCTCTAAGGCTGTTTCCAAGGGCAGTTTCATGCTTAGGGAGAATTTGGAAAAGTGCACATTTTCAGTACTGGGAGAAAAAGGGAATGCAGTTAGCTGTCTTTCGGGAATTATGAGAACAAGATTCTAAATCTCACTGCTTTAAATTATTCTAAAAGCCATGGCCCAGAAGGTGTAATTGGCAGGGAAGTGTGGAGTTTGTCAGTGCAGCTCAATAATTATCTAGTCAGAACTTCTGAATTAACTCTTCCCAGTAATTTTTTTCAGCCCTAGACAGCTCTGCAGCTATTTTATTTCAGCTTAACCATTGTGAAGTATTCATGATTTTGTGTAGCATTCTCGGTTTTTCAGATGAATAATAAATTTTCTTTTACCCGCTAATGCTACTGGGGCCTGGATATTCCTATTTTTATTATTATTATTATCATTATTTTGAAGAAACAAGAGTGATTGAGTGCTACACCTGTTTTGTACAGTACAATATATGGCAGACTGAAGTACCCCACTCCCTCATTTTTTTATTCATACAATACATGAAAAATGGCATAAATGTATTTCAGTGTGTCACCTAGAATCTGTGTAGCCAGCAATAATGAATATGCTTTACTCTTCAGCTTGGTAGTGTTTCATTTCTTTCTGACAAGATTATTTGACAAGCAGACCCTGCATTGGCAATGCTGTTTATTTTCATAGGCATGTAAATTATCTTGACAGCCTCATAAACATAAATTGGCAGGCATACTATCCCACAGCAATGCTTGTTAAAATACACTAATGGAATATAATAAATAAATTATTCTAGAGTATTTATAATACACTAGCATACCATTACATCTTGCAAAAGTTACAGGGTAAACCGTTATATATTTCTTATAGCTCAAAATAAGTAGTTGGTCAGTTATTTAATGCAACTAACTATGATGAAAAATGCATAGATACATACCCACATGTGTATTCAACCCCTAGATAAGGCTAATATTAACCTAGCCAACCTACAAATGTCACATAGTTTTTACTACTTTGCACATGCTGATTACATTTGGCACAACGGTCCAAGAGGTAAGTGCAGGAAAATGCACATCTATTCAATTACCAGATTGTTTGGTTGATAGTTAGTTGTTAGGCTGGATACAAAAATAACATTAGATGTGTGAAGAGTGCCTGGAAATAGGTGTAGCTTTGGATGTCCACAAAGAATGGATGCTAATTATTTACTAACAGTCCCAGTCAGTGGCACATTATTATTCCTCTCTACACGTTGATTTAGCCACTTTTGCTGGTTGTTCAAGGCTCCCATTAGAGGTAATCAAAAATTGAGGTTACCCTGGAGAAAAAAATAATAATAAATAAACAAAAGGTGCTGCAGGCTGGTCTTTCATCTCTTTGTAGATGAAGCAAGTTAAGGACACAAATGACAGCAACAGATTTATTTTACCTTACACTGCAAGTCCATGTCTATTACAGAATCATAGAATCATGGAATCATAGAATGGCTTGCGTTGGAAGGTTCCTCAAAGATCATCTAGTTCCAACCCCCCTGCCGTGGACAGGGCTGCCAACCACTAGCTCACTGGATCAAACTGCCCAGGAACCCATCCAGCCTGGCCTTGAACACAGCCAGGAATGGGGCAGCCACAACTTCTCTGGGCAGCCTGTGCCAGCGCCTCATCACTCTCTCAGTGAAGAATTTCTTCCTGATGTCCAAACTAAACCTCCCCTCCTTCAGTTTTAGCCCATTCCCCCTCGTCCTACCATTATCCACCGGTGTAAAAAGTCAGTCCCCCTCCTGCCTGTAAGCTCCTTTTAAGTATTGGAAGGCCACAATGAGGTCTCCCCGGACCCTTCTCTTTTCCAGGCTGAACAATCCCAACTCCCTCAACCTTTCCTCATAGGAGAGGTGCTCCAGCCCTCTGATCATTTTGGTGGCCCTCCTCTGGACCCGCTCCAACAGCTCCACATCCTTTCTGTACTGGGGGCCCCAGGTCTGGCATGAGTTCTTGCTCAGGGTGGTCTTTATTCCTCAGAAATTCTGTCCTCCAAATGACAGTTGTCTCTCTAGGGCATCTTCAGTGCCACCAGAAGAAGAACTGCTGGAGGATGAGTCATTTCACCTAATTTAGAACATGATAAATCATGGTTTCAGGGAGCCTATGTCTCTCTGTTAAGGAAGCCTAAATGACTACCTTAGATTTTAGCCATAAACTTTTAACAAGTTGACGTTAGGGAGAATTAGTTCTACCTAGGGAGTTTGAAAATTGAAAAGATATTCCCCTCAATGTTTTCCCTCTTTATATAACACCATTTTATGAATCAACTGTAAATAACTAGCAGCATCTAATCTTCTCCCTCGAGTAATTAAGACTGTGATAGGCAAATGACTGCAGAGCACTTGGCTACCTCCTATCTCCTTGACACGTGTCAAGTTGGTGTCACTGCAAGTGTCTTGCAGAGAGTGTATTGGCTGCTTTGACAGCTTGGGTAAGAATTTGCCTCTGTATTTTTCTCTGAAAGCCTGAGTTGTTCAGTACTGTTAAGAGGATGAGTTAAAAGGGGTCATTAATAGCTCTAAATTCTAGCTGCACCTTACTTCAGGACTGAGTTCTACGCACTGTTAAGAGATGCCTAACTAATATCAGCTCCCAAAGATTCCTGAGCACCACTCCAGTGATCTGTGATGAACAAGCCCCGAGGTATATTCAAGATATGCTTTTTTGTTCCTGACTTGCTATATTACATGGCAAAATTTAACAAAATTTAAACTGTTAAAATCTGGTTCTAAAAACACAATATAGAATGCAATAACTTTGTTATTGTAGTTTCATATTGTGTTAGTTTCAACTGAAAGTTTCCTTAAATAAAAATGACTGCTCAATATGGCTCATAATTTCATTATTTTCTAACCTCTTCCTTTTCTGAAATAAATATTTATTGAGCTCAACAGGGGGAAGAAAAAATCCCTGGCATGCTCTGTGTGCCACTTTATGTATGAGCTTTCCTATGTCTCATTTCTCCATGACAACCTCATTTGACAAGCAGTCTCTGCTCTGGTAATGTTGTATCATATTTTCTTAGGCATGTAAATTCTGTTGACAGTCTCATAAACATAAATTGGCAGGCATACTGTCCCAAAGCAATGCTTATTAAAATACACTAATGGAATAGGATAAATACATTATTTTCAAATGCAAGCAGAAAATACACACAGGTTCATATGATATTTCTGCCACTGACTGATGGGAGATACAGTCAGTGACAGCTAACAAAATTTCAAAGTTGTGATTCAGTTTCTGTAGTAAGTACTCCAGGTCTGTCTGGATTCACTCTCAGTTGTTGTCTTAACCTTTTGTTCCAGTCCCAGCACTAACACAGAGATGCAGACAATTTTTTGCAGGATGCTCTCTGCATTTCCAACTTGTGTTGGGTATTTTGTTCTCCCTTACTGTCTTTCTAATGCTTTTCCTCACTCTGCAAGAATCATGGATCCTGGTAGCTCTGAGTTGCAGAGCGGCCAACTGTTGTCCTCTCTTGACATTTCCAGGCTGTTGCAAGAGAAACGATGCTGATACACTAGGAAGAACTTACTACAGTGTAGGAGAAGGAGGGAGCAGAAAAGGACACTTTTGTTATTCTTGAGATCTTCTTTGTGGCGCTTCTGAGATGATGAAGCCAGACACCAGAATTTGTTTGTATGACTATAGTAACCTTCTGGCAAAAATAGTAAAATTATTATTAACAAGATCAATTATGCAGTCTTGCAAGATTTATCATTTTTTTTTCAATTGGAAAGATATTCTAAAAGTTTTTTCCTTACTGAATATTAATATTATAATTAAATAACATAATTATTTTAATAGTGAATATTTTTATTCTGCTCCAAGTTATTCTTGAGTATCAGAAGTACAGAAAAACAGTTTAAAAAGCAAACCTATTAAAATTTTCAAAAACTTAGATGTAATTATTTTAAAGTTAGAAAACAAAAACAAAAACCCAGGATATTCTTCTGACCATTTATTTATCATATAGTATACAATCTCAGAGTGTCAATATTTTATGTTTTGATAATACTTCAAAAAAAATTGAAGTGATACATTTTTATTACCTTTAGCTTTCTATATTTTAATTATATATGAATGAATGTAATTTTAGTTGTAATAAAGTTTCAGAAGAATTTTTAAAGAGAAGATATTTATGCAAGTAAGAATTTCCTTAAAAAGAGAAGGAGAAAGCACTGTTGGTAGGACGAGGGGGAATGGGCTAAAAGTGAAAGAGGGGAGGTTTAGGTTGGACATCAGGAAGAAATTCTTCACTGAGAGAGTGGTGAGGCGCTGGAACAGGCTGCCCAGAGAAGCTGTGGCTGCCCCATCCCTGGCTGTGTTCAAGGCCAGGCTGGATGGGTTCCTGGGCAGTTTGATCTAGTGAGCTAGTGGCTGGCAGCCCTGTCCACGGCAGGGGGTTTGGAATTAGATGATCTCTGAGGTCCCTTCCAACCCAAGCCATTCTATGATTCTATGATTCTATGATTCTGTTAAACAGGACTGAGAATTAATCAGCTTCTGGATTTCAGATGTCCCATTTTATTAGCATCTAGATGAAGTAATTCCCATGAGACCGGTCTTGGAGAACTTGGTAATTTATATGTAAAAAAATTTTATACAAATTTTAGTGGTGGGAGTAACATTTTCAATAGTACCTCAGGAATTTAGAAGCAGTATCCAGGTAGACTTCAGGCTTTAAGAATCAAATTTTTGAAGATGAGGACAAACATCTGCAAAGACTTTTGGAAGTGTGTAAGGATGGAGACTGGCTAGATAAAAACAAGGCAAACAGAGCACTTATGAGCTTATGATGTTGCTTAGGCAGAATTTAAGTGTGACTTTCAGGAGAACTTTTCATGAAAATATGCCCTGGCCTGATTAGGCATTCAAGATGTACCCGCCATCTACATTTTTGCATAACTGGTTGGATAGAAGACATCTAGTAAACCTCGGTGCCCATGACAGGAGTGAGAAATGAACACTTTTAGGATGCAATTAATTGGATTCAGTTTCAGATCCCAACTTCGGATTGAGATAAATTTCACCCTCTAAGGGTTCTGTCCTCTTCTCTGATCATGAAGAGTCTAGAAACTGTTACATATGAAATGCCTGCTACTGATTAGATGAATTCTACCTTTGTCCATTGTATATCCTAGAAGAAGAGAACAGGAAGAGGCATGGAAGCACAAAAGCTAGCTTTGTTCAATGCATCAGTATGCTATGAGGACTATGATTCCTGCTTCCAGTGCAGTGTGAGGGTCCTGGAGTCTATAATTGAGAGTATAACTGAGAGTACATTCTAGGGCAAACAGACATAGGGAATAATTTGTGGGAAAAAAGAGTGTCAATGTGTCATTTTCCTACTAAGCAGATCTCCCAAAAGCAAAAAATCTTGTTGCATTTCTGGAAAAGTTATCTAAAGTCTTTTTATAAACAAAATGTACAACTCCTGTGAAAGAGATAAGACCGATATTTTTTCTCTTTCATCTGCCCCTTCCAATGATACATTGAATTGTCCGATTTTTAAATGCTCTTATGTCCACTTTGCAGCTGTCCAAGCTGATACTTTATTCCCAGACTGGGACTCTGGGTATTTTAACTTTTGGGCTAAAAATTTCTTCAGCTTGAGAACTGAATATGATTATTTATACATGTGTACACAGGCATAATCTAAATGTAAAATTAGCATTAATTAAAATTTTCCCGCATACTTTACTCATAATTATTCTCTAGCTATAAGAAATAAATATAATTAGGGAAAGTGAGAATCATAGGACGGGAATAGTACAATGAGTTGAAGAGGAATAATACGACATAGGTTAAGAAGAAAGGAAAAGTATTATGGGATTATTTTTACTTTAGAAATAAATTAAGTCAATTTGTTCATGTTATTTATTCCACTGGCAACTTCAAAGCTTTTTTTTTTTTTTTTTGTGTGTGGCACTTTAAAATAATTTTGATGATAACTTTAAAATCTATACCTGAAGTATGTCAAAAGAAAAAGCACAGAAATAGGTAAATGCATGTGAAGTGCAACTACTGATATCATGTACAAGAACAGGTATTATTTAATTTGCAGAAGCTGTTTAGAAAGATCCCACTGAGCTAACTTAGACATACCACTGCTGGTTTTAATCTGTATAAATAAGACGGAAGGGTGGTGTAATTAGTACTTCCACTTTGTAACAACAGTAGAAATGTAGGATGAAAGTAGGCATGAGGTGGATAAAGATATAAAGGAATGAAAAGTCAACATTTTTTGTGTGTCTATATCACCCACTGAAGTTGAAGTATTTTGCTGACTATTGCTTTGAAATAAAAATCTTGTGAAATACTCATAGCAGGGCAGAACTCTCTTGCTTTAATGTGTCTTAAAATCTGAAAGACAAGGTTTGTAGGAAGAAGCAATATCTTTTATTAAACTGGCTGATACAGTTATAAAAAGACACCAGTTTCCAGGACACAAGAAAAAGGTTTGTACGCCTGAAGCATGTCTGGTTTTCTAACTATACAGTTGAGTTAATAAAAGATCCTTCCTCTCCCTACACCTTGCTTTTCTATATCCTTGAATACCATCCCTAATGATCCTATTACTCAAAAATATGAAAAATTTCACCCAGCTGAAGAAATATACCTCCTATCAGATTTCTAAATTTTGTCCTGACCATTGTTAAAGGTGAACAGGACAGAATGAGGGACAGTTAGTTAGGATCCTGTACGTAACTCACAGAGAGCTCATGGTTTTCCATTTTTCTAATACTGGTGTAATATTTCCTCTAAATTTTGGATTGAGGTGATGATTTTCAAAGTCAATAATGAGAGAGGAGTGTCAATCTCCAGTTTTAAAAAAGAACTGGAAAACTCTACATCCTTTCAAAAGTTGTTTTTTTTTTTTTTTTGATTTGTTTAGTAAACAATACATTAATAGACAAGTACTTCTGGCACCCCAGGAAACTAAATATTTCAGCATCATTCATAAAATATAGGGTTAATACATTTTAATCCATTCTTTTACGGCTCAGTTTGCAACTTCCTTTGAAATTCTAATTAATACATTATTTCAGCCAAATTTCAAAACAAAATAAGCCTTGAATTCATAATAGCTGGTTCTAATTTGTACTCTGTTTAAACTATGGTATATCACAAACACTGGGACTTCTACTAGATAATTCTTGCAGCTAAGAACTATTTTCCACTGTTTGATACTTATCTTAGATTGTGGGAGGTGTTGTTGTTGTGGCTTCTGTTGTTGTTGTTTTTTATTTGTTTGTTTGTTTCAGCAGCACTTCTAAAAAATTTAATATAGGTCACTGAGAAGTTCAAAATATGAGCTGGATGAGAGCTAGGCTCCTAATATTGTTAATGTGCTGAGTGCATCACTGATGCGTCTTGCTCCAATGTTAATGTCGCTGTTAGAACTGGAGTCAGAATTTTTCCATTAGATTATGTTAGTCAACTGCTAAGGCTTTTTTGCTTTCCAAGTAGGCAAATATTTGGTTTTCCCAAGATAATCCAGATATAAGAAATGGGATCATGGCTTTTGAAAGGAGCAGGTACATTGACAATGCTCTCTGTATGTACCTGTGCCACTTTCTGGTTGTGGCTTTTATCTTCTTCAATCTGGACAAATCTGTTAGAAGAGGCTAAGCAATATTTTAAGAGCTTTATTTAGTGTATGCCTGAGACATTACTGTAAATAGCAATTGTAAGATCTGAATGGAACATGCAAGACCTCTTCTAGGTAAATATTTTGCAAATAATGTAAATGTGAATGTGAATATGGGTATATTCCCAATTTTTTGATTCAAACCATTTGTGAAATTTGCTGTGAACAGTTTCAGTCACATAAAAGCAACACTTTAGTGGATACATGATTCACTGAAATGGTTTAATAAAGTATCACAGTTAAAGAAAATGTTAATATGCATTTAGCTAATCCTCCTAGATTATAATTAACATAAAAAATGGTAGACTCTTTTCCACTTCTCAGCAAAGATTAAATAGTTGAGTGTCAGTATTAAGGAAATATAACATTTGTTTTCATTATTTAACAAAATATCCATACAGCACACTGATCAGAGAAATATGAACTGGTATAATAATTAAAATTTAAGAAAAAAATTTTAATTGTCAAAATAAATTTTAAAAATTTCTTTTTTTTTAAGGAGTTTTCCTATTTAATGTTTCTCTCCAACTATGGTAACTCAAAGAGCAACATCCTGGATATAAGTATGAACTGGCAAGAACTTATCCACTGATAAGGCATGGGTAACACTTTTTTCCTTTCCCTTTTTTTTTTTTTTTTTTTTTTGTGTGGCAACTCGTAGAAATTAGGGATTTGTCAGAACACTGAACCTAACAACTCACACACAGGCACATCTTAGCTTAATCCCTCCACTCAAAGACAATAAGCACATCTCCGCAGGCACGTGCAGACTGTCACACGCTTGGTTCGTCAGCGCCCTGAATGAAGCCAAGGCATGGCTGCTCTTCTCTGGAAGCTCACAGCCTTGCCAGGGCTCCTGCTTTGCTCTTGTGTCATTCCTTGAAGATGGCAGATGCTAAATAGTTATTTAGGTCATGCAGTGACCCAGCAAATCTGGGGTGCTGGTGTTAAAATGCCACATTTGCCTGCTGGTATAAATCCTGTTTCTATGATTTATGATAAAATCTTATAAATAAGGTCCTTCTAGTATATTGTGCAATTCTAATAAGACTGTATTGCTAAAAGACTATAACCAGTGTGTGGCTGTACTATAATGAATAGGAGCTCAGGTATGACAGCATCCTGAGGAAGGAGCTGGAGCCTTCACATGCTTCCTCCCTTTCATATTTGTACAGTGCCTCTCTAAGTTTGTGCTGCTCTACGTCCTGTCTCAGAACAGGGACTATGGACATGCACGTGTCTATTATAGTCTGAGGAGTAATTTAGTTCCACCCAGAATTTTCTTTCTTGTAAAATAGGCTTTGCCACGTCTTAACTGTCTCTGAGCAAGGTCCATATGGTGTTCCTGCACTATGTTCCTGGGGCTGGGAATGCTGTTGCAGCACAGTGCTAAAACTTCTGGATTGTTTTGGACGAAGGCAATGTGGTTCCACCTGTGCTATGAAATTGTCTCAGAGCCGTCTACATTGAATCTGGCAGCAGAATGGCTAGTGGTCATGAAGAGTGCAGGAGACAAAAAAAAAAA
>VXAV01008339.1:160311-174152 GCA_013399715.1 Alectura lathami | reverse complement strand
AGGAACATTATTAAAAAAATACCTCAATTTTCCAGGAAATCTGAGTAAATATGAAATTAAAATATGCTTCTACTTCTTAGTCTGGAATATAGATGCATTTTGTGAAATTTTCTTTTAATGTAACTTATGTTAGACAAGTTTCAGTGAAAAACATACAAAGTTAATTTTCTAGGACGTTATCTTCTTCCTTCTCTAAAGTATTGTGTGAACCCATTGATTTCACTGGGCTTTGAACCAAGCCTTAAATTTACCTTTGGAAAATAAAACTAGGTGTAGACTGTAAACATAATCAACAACTTTATTCATTCACCAGAAATATAGATTAAAAGAACATTAAAATTATGATGTAAAACACACGATGTAAGAGAATTTTGTTAAAAGCAATACCTATATGATGTATAACACACTAACAAAAAGAAGCACATTTAAAAAGTTTTTAAGGGACACCCTGTAGTGTCTAGGTGTAGGATGACATCTGATAACTCTTCCTTCTTGACTTAGAGCTTAATTTCATTTGATTTTGTGTCACAGTACTTTTAGTGCAGGCAACTACCTTCACATTTCAATTAGTGGCTTGAAATACACCAGAATGGACTCAATTCAGAGAAGAGTTTGAGAAGAAGCAGAAGATCTATACACAGAGGTTTCATATAATTTTTTTTTTTCCTCAGTTGAGATTACATAAGCACTGAAAGGTAATAGAAGGTTTGTTTTTACCTACTCTTTTACAGGGCATACAAATAGTTATTTGGAATTGAAGCACATTTCTTAACTTTATGTTCACTATCTACCTAACAAATACTTACTTTCCTTCTTTCTAAATAGGTGTTGTTACTGAGATGACTACTCTTTGTGGCAGAAGTGGCTGTCTATTTAACCACATAAAACTTCACTGTCAAGTGTGTGGTGACCTGATGTTTCCTAGGTTAATTGGCCAAAGTTCATCTAAATGGTTCCTCAAACTGGTCAATTGAATTATGGTTACAATTCATTTTTCTTGTGTCAGATGACCAATCCCTCTAAGTATAAATTAACTGCACTTTTGAAATTGAATCTAAACTCTCATAAGCTTGCCATTCTGACACATGCATTTTAATCCCCCTTGGCTGCCTCAAATGACACCAGAAGCCTACACAATAAGAAAAATTTTAGAAACCGTCCATCCGGCCTGGTTTTTTAGTAACTCCCCTATTAGGTATGAGTTTTCTGTAAGTCATCATCATGTCTATCATCTCTATGCAGATAGCTTAGCTATTCTAGGAAGATGGGTTCCATACTTTTTTGATTGTGCATCCCAAACAGTAAAATATTTTGAACATGTGCTAACTATAACTATAATGTACTTCTTTACTAATATACAATACATATTAAAAAACACACCAAAATAAAAAAATATAAAAGAATGAGATAAACATAAAATTATTTTATTTTATTTATGGTACAAAAGCATTTTCTTCCATAGCCCAGTGGATTGTCTTGTGCACTCCATTTGGGAGACCACAAATCATATGCTATTAGGCATGTATATATGGTCAGCCAGGCCCTGTTCAAGGCCTAGAATAAGAATTTTGTTATTTAGCACACATGTAAACACCTAACGGTAGGTGTTTTACCCCAGACAAAATCCTACCTCAGCTGTCTGTGTCCTTGCATCTCAAGAAAGGCAACAGAAGAGCAAATAAACTATTTCCTTTACTCCTTTTACATTTCCTCCTTTCCTAGGTTGTTAAGTCTTCCAATCATCTGCTTCTGATGAATAGAACTAGCAGTTGATGTACAAATCTGAATTTAAAAATGACCTCTATATGTATACTAGTGAATTAAACATTGCGGCAATTTGAGTATTCATGTAAATTCTTGTAACTGCTGTCAACAAACCTTAGCCTTAGCTACTTAGTACTTTCACTGAGATACCTAGGCATAGTTCAGAGTTTATCATGGGTCAGAGACCTCTGCTCTGGAGCACAAGAGAAGCTAGTTTAGCCAGTTAGCCTCAAGATCAGAAAAATGTCATTAAAAATATGTATTCTGTTGTGATCTAATACAGTGCCTGAGCAAGTTGCTCAGTGTGTTTCAGTCTGTGAAATGGTTATATTCTGTGGGATGTTCTACCTCTGAGAGAGGCTGGTTGCTAGTGTGTTGACAAGAGTAACACATTCTGGAGTAAACATGTTCAAAAATATTCACAATCATCATTTAACCTTGATATTGGCCTTGTATTAATACAAACTTTGAACAAGGCTCCTCAAACAAGACCAGTTAACACTGTTTCCTCAGTGAACAAATGCTATGGTTTGAGTACAAGATTTTTGGGTTTCTGAACAACCCTTGCTTTTCCAAATACCGCTTTAAACCCTTACGAAGTTCAGCTTAACAGGACTTAGACTCCGACACAATCCCGATCTATCTTCTTCTCCCTTAAGTTTGGTTTCTGCCTGTCTTCTTGCTATTAACAATCTAAGGGCTATAACTACAAGCCAATTCTAATCTGAAATAATGTAACCTATTTAACTACAGTCTCTCTCCTTCCCTTCTGCTTCTTACTCTGTATTCTCTGCTAGCCTAAAGATCTGGCAGAAAGGGAGATTTCTACAGGCAGAATGTGCCTCTCAACTGGGCTGCTTCTTCTAAACATTCGTTTGGTACCAACGTTTCGTTGGTACTGTCATGTCCAATTAATTTCAGTTGAGCTATCTGCCATTTAACTAGATGTATATTTCCTTCATAAAACAAGATAGTTGGGAATGATAATATCTATTTTAGAGGCAAAATAATAGAGAACATAAAACAGATCTTACTGAGTAAGAACAATTATCCACATAGGCAGTTTTCCATCTTTGAGAATGGCTAAGTAAGAGAGACTGATTGAACAATACAAAAGAACCACATGCATTTAAGATAAATCCTTCTTTTCACATAGAGCTTACCAGCTTCTCTTTCTTGGTTTCATCTGCATAGTGTTCTACCACCACTGCCAGATCAACTCCCAATTAAACTGTCTGACCTTTTAAAACACATTTATGCTTTTGTTCCTAAAGCAAACTGTGGCAATGGATTCCAGAGTTGAATGATGCACTGTGTGAGAAGCACTTACTTTTGTTTGCTTTAAACTCTCTGCCTAATTATATGTTGGGTCGTCCTTAGTGCTTGCATTGTGTCAAATAGTGAATAATTATTCTTACTCCTATTCCGCAAGACAAAGTGATTAATATCTTCCTCACATTCCAAGCAAAATGAGGAGTTCTAGTCTATTAACTGTTTCCTTTTATGAAAGCTGTTACACATTTTGATCATCTTTCTTTCACTTCTCTGCACTTTTTCTCTTATGTCTTATTTCTGATTGGTATACCAGAACAGTACATTTTATGTGAGACATAGGTGTACCATAGATTTATACAAGATACAATTATGTTCTGTGCTCTGCTGGGTGCTTGAGATACTATCACCAACATCAGTAACGATGCAAATTCTTCTGTTACAGTGATTTAACAGATGCAGAATGTTACAAAAGAGAACATGAAGTAAATATTGATGTCACAGATATTATAGATTGTTTTTCAACCGAGCATGCAGCTAAGCACCACACAGCCATTCACTCAGTAACCACTCCCAGTGGAACGGGGGAGAGAATTGGGAAAAAAGTAGAACTCGTAGGTAGAGATTAAAACTATTTACTAAGACAGAAAAGGAAAGGAAAAATAATAGAAATGATAACATATATATGTATATTTACAAAATAAGTGATGCACAATGCAGTTGCTCACCACCTACTTGCTGATGCCTAGTTAGTCCCTGAGCAAAAGCTACCCCCTCTGCTAGCTCCTCCCAGTTTTATGCTTTGGCATGGTGCCATAAGCTATGGAATATCACTTTGAACAGTTTAGGTCAGCTGTCCTGGTTCTGTCCCCTCCCAGCTTCTTGTGTACCCCCAGACCCCTCGCTGGCAGGACAGTATAAGAAACTGAAACTTCCTTGGCGCTGTGTAGCACTTCTTAGTAGCAACTAAAACATTGTTGTGTTATGAACATATTTTTTCTCTTAGAACCAAAACACAACATCATACCAGACACTACAAAGAGAATCAAGAATCAACTCTGTCTCAGCTGAAACTAGGACAATATCCACCCCTTATTCCACACCATTTATGTCATGTTCAGATCCTACACAACCCATCCTTTTGATATATACTTGCATGTATCGTTCCCATAGCCTATGGACCACAGAATCATAGAATGTCTTTGGCTGAGATGGTACTTAAAGATCTTCTAGTTCATCTAGTTCCAACTGCCTTACCACGGGCAGGGTTGCCAACCACTAAATCAGGCACTAGATAAGATTGACCAGGGCCCCAGCCAACCTGGCCTTGAACACCTCCAGGGACAGGGCACCCACAGTTTCTCTGGGCAGCGTGTTCCAGTGCCTCACCACCCTCTGAGTAAAAAATTCCTCCTAATATCTTTCCTAAATCTCCCCTTTTAGCTTAAAACCATTCCTCCTTTTCCTATCACTATCAGACCATGTAGAAAGCCAGTCTCTCTCCTGATTATAAACTCATTTTAAGTACTGGAAGGCCACAATGAGGTCTCCCAGAGTTTTCCCATCTCCAGACTGAACAAGCCCAGCTCTGTCAGCCTTTCTTTTGTAGGAGAGATGCTCCAGCCTTCTGATCACCTTCATGGCCTCCCCTGGACCCAATCCAACAACTCCATGTCTTTTTTGGGCTGCGGACCCCAGGCCTGGACGCAGTACTCCAGGTGGGGTGTCATGAGGGCAGAGTAGAGGGAGACAATCACCTCCCTTGCCCTGCTGGCCATCACTCTTGATGCAGCCCAGGATACTGTAGAAAGTGTTTCAAAAATATGGAAGGATTTGTTCTGTAAAAGACTGCATGACTTTCTTAAGCAAGTTGTCTTTCTTTTTGTTAGTTTTCATAAGGCTCTGGCTTTTCTCCATTTCATAGAAAAGAAAATAAAGTACCTGTTTTGGATTAATCACTTGATTAGGGGACTAGAAATAAGAAAATTTAGATACACATCTGATACCTTTTTCCATGGTCTTCCTCTTGCCTGGGTGACACACCGGATCTTCCTTGAAAGAATATCTTTCCTCTATGGCTGACAAGAGTCACAACCACAGGGTGAAGGCCTGTGTTCCTTTTCCAATTTCTTTTTCAATGCTCCTTGCCCTAGAAAGGAAGCCCAGCTGCTCTGCTTCACTGTCCACTAAATCCAGGCTATTGACCTCGTTACCCCAATACCAGAGCAACCAGGTGACAACGTGGTCACTTGGACAATGGCTGAAATCTTTTAGCATGTCCTTTAACTCACTCATGGTTAGGAGTTAGACAGTTATTGCCTTCTTTATGAGTTCTGTCTCTTCCTTCGCCCATTCTTGTGATGGCCCTCTGCTTCATCCTCATCCTCTTCTTTCATTCCTGTCTTAGTAGGAGTTTCTTTCCTTACTAAATGAACTGACTTTTGCAGACATTTTTTCACCTTGTGTATAGGGGTGACTGACACTGGCACAAGTCGGTTCTCTGGTTGAACTGCAAGGCCTCCCACAGAGACTAGGGCAGCAGCAAATCCTGTAACACGGGTTGGAGTGACTGCAGGGCCTGTCGCAGGGGTTGGAGTAGCTGCAGAGCCTGTCGTGGAGGTTGGATCAGACCCACAGGCATTTTCTTCCTCTTGACAGTGCTGACTACTCTTTGATAGGCAGAGGTTAAACCCCAGCACAGAGTATCAAACTGTGAATAACTGGCAGTTCTAGGATTGGGGCATAACATTTTAAAATATTCTATCAGTTTTTTAGGATTCTACACTTGTTCAGGGTTGAATTCCAAACCATTTGGAAATGACAGTTGTGATAGATATCTGCTTACCTTACCACCTGTAACCATTCTGCCTCAGGGTAGAACTCTGGATGGTATCTTTAAACAGTTTTTTAACTATAAATGAACCAGAAACACATGCTGAAAACACATAGCAGTATTGAAAATTATTAATATTGAAAATGAAACACACAGATATAAGATCATGCTAGTTTGAACATCCCAAGTATATTCCAAATTTTCAAAAGCTATTTTAACTTCCACAGAGTGAAATATGTACCTGTTAATAGTTTCCTGAATTGTGAAAATGATAGCCACGCTGAGTACAGGTACCAAACTAAATCCATGGATGATGCAACATGAGTGCATGCTATGCACAAGCTGGCAAAACCATACATAACCTTAGGCTAGCCCCCAGAGATGATAAACAACATGAAAGGAACTTGATCACCATGACTCTTCCCAGATTCTTCACAAAGCGTAACAGGTGTATTTTCCTATGATTAGTATTTATTATCATTCAGAAGTAGATGACGACAAAGAACTTAAGAACTGTTCTTCTCTTATAACATAATGAGCATATAAAGGGAAAGATTTTGACTGAGTTGATCTCCTGTCCATTGCCAAACTGCAAGAGTTCTAGCAAGATAAAATGTAGACATAAATATATATATATATACACACATATATCATTATCTGCCTGGTTTTTTTTTTCACATATATAAAATAAAAATTAGATTAATGAAACTGTAGGAGAAAATTCATTTAAAAATATTTCATAAGAATGATGTTTTAGCTGGAGAACCACCTGTCTGGTAACTTGAATAATATTTCAGCTATCATAGTTCTATGCTGTTCATAAGAAGCAAAATTACAGTGGATCTGCTTTTTGGAAACCAGTCATTCCTCTTTTATTTAGCGAATTGGTAGGGTATGTTTGTTTAAGAATATGGTTTAATTTAACAGGAAATAACATTTGGTGGATAATAACATAGTATCCAAAGGACATCAGGAAACAGAAAAATAGAATAATGATAATAAATGATTCCAAACCAAACAAATACTATTTTTCTAATATCTGAAATCTGAAATCTGAAGAAAAAAAAAGTGCAACTCTATCATTGCACTTAGCCTGTTTGCTAATAGCTTTATTCAGAACAAATTGCACACCGATTTAAACCCCAACACAAGTACTGAGCCATAGTGTACATTTCTGAGGTCTATGACCTATTTCATCATTATTTTTCACAAAGAACTTAACAGGCAAAAGTTTCATTTTCCTATTTCTCAAATAAGGATAATACTGTTTATTTATTTAGTATATTTACTGCATATTTATACACATTTTTTTATTTTCCCTGAAAACATGAATGGTCAAAAATCTCTACCAGGTCACAAAAGCCCTCAGGTCTTGGCATACCATGCTTGTTCTGCATGTCCCTATTAGACATCAGAACCTATGCCCAAGAGGTAGCCTGCAAAACAAGAACAGGATGTTCATTTAAGGCAGAAATTACAGAAGCAAGAATGGGCTGATCTCCCATTTGACCTCAGAGGTTATTACATTATGTACTCAGTCAGCTCTTTCACTTAGTTTGCACAGTTGAACCTGAAAGAGTTAGTGTTCTAGGCAGTACAACCTGATAAAGTGTAGTGAAACTGACCCACTTAGCTAAATTACATTTGTACTCTGACTTGGCACCACATGCCTAACAGACAGATCTCACCATTAAACCTACTCCTGTGACAAATCTCTTGCTTACTAGCTATTTGTTCAATATACTGGCACTCAGTATCTTTACTGTTTTCAGAAAGCCATCATGGGTGTTCAGCCTATTTGAAGTTCAAGGGGTTTGTACTAAGGTACTTATATATGAATGAAAGAAAAGACAGTCTTCTTCAGCTATAATTTTGAAAGAATTAGATTAATTGGGTGCATGCTTTAAACAAAACATAAATTAGAATTGCAAAAATAGCTTTTTGGCTTATGAATCCTTAGTGGGACTGACATTTTTTTTCTTATTAGCATGGGGCATATTGTCAGAACTTAATTTATAATAAATAACAGGTAATTAAAGTATGCTCATTCACAGCAAGGCTAAATTTGACCCTATATTTATGAACTGACAAGCCATCTAGGCAACTACTGTGCCTCAGGTGGTGCCTTTGTATTCCTAATCATACTTACTGTCAATTAAAAAAAAAAAAAAAAGAAACTGTAAAAGTTGCTAACATAATTACTACAATGAAATGAAAGAGCCATTTCCACAATAGCAGTGAAACAGCTAAAAGGTCACAGACTGTCTTTCATGGAGAATCTTCTAAAATATGATTTTTAAAGCACAGTGAACATAAATATCCATTTTGTTCTTGAACAAACTACCAGATCCCTGTAAAGGTGTTGTAATGAGATGCTGCTTCAGTGTAATATTTCTTCAAAGGTGTAGACAGTTTTTACTTCCATATGTCCACATACAGAGCTCATTTCATGAGTGTTACATCTGCATGTTTTAACAGAAAAGATGCATTTTTAACAGATGTCAAGGGCATAAAAATTGGGTATTCAAATTCTTACCATAGTTTTAATTATGCATTTTGCTGAAAAGGTGATGAGAGCTATGTATTCTTTTAGTATTTCAAACATGCAATGATTTCCAATATATGTTCTTTGTTTGTTTGATTGTTTTCCTGAAAACTCTTAGATTTATCTTTACTCACATGGGTACTCACATTAATTGTAGAGGGATTTGAGTGTTACGAAATTTATAGCTTCAATTTACAGTGGTGTTTGGGCTCAATGTGGTTACTCAGATCCGTAAAACAAAGAACAAAATAAAGGAGTGATCCGGTGAACAAGGCATGATGTACTCATTTGCTTTCAGTCAAGTATGTGTTTGTGTCCTTTTCTACACTGGAATCTACCTGTCCAATAACAATTAATACTGATCTAATAATAATTAATACTGCCCTGCAGCTCAGGGCATTTTATTTACCTTAAAATTGGGAATCTAGTCTAAGCAGAGTCACTCTGGGTAAAACCTACTTTAATCTTACCTCAGAAGTTTTCTTTATGAAGAATGGAAATGGAGCTCTCCAAAAGATCATTTGCTCCACCTGTCTTTGGTGTCCTGGACAAACAGAAACAACCCTAACAAAACAAAACAAAACAAAAATTCATTGTACTAGGTGGTGACTATTTCAATAGTCTTGGAACAAACAATATTTGAGTGCAGGACTGAGGTTAAATCCTCCTCCTATCTCTACTTACTAACTTTAGCATTCAGTGTGAAAGAATATTTAAAAGCTATGTAATGTTTAATTCAGAAGACTTCAGAGACTGTGGTCAGGCATGCAGAATTACAACCTGCACAAACGAGACCACCAAAAGTCAGAAAAAAACTATGGCACAAGGTGACTGTTATGTAGGCAGAACTCAGAGGCATACCTACCCTAAACCTGTACTCCTTGGGATATTTTAGTGCCATCCTGAAATCCGGAAAGTCTTGATGGAAGTTCAGCAGAAAGCCTCTCCTGAGAGTTTCAAAGTGAAACCATGGGAATTCTTCCAAAAAATTAAGATATGTGCAACCCAACATCAGGAAATGAGAGAGAACAAGCTGGCAACTTTGTTACACTGATACATAGTAAATATTTAGTATTTTCTTCCTTCTCCAAATGTTTAACTATATATTTTCTCTTCTGAATGTGGAATGTAATAACAATTTCCATTTACGTATACATGATGTATTTGATGTATATTTTAAAGAATGAAAGTCAATTTCACTTGTGGTTCAGAACCAGTGTTTTCAAAAGAGGTATAACATGGAAAAATCAGATCTTGTCTCACACATTTCCAAGTCTGTCCCTCTCTCCGCTCAATTCAACGCCAGTGTTGCATCTGAAGCGCTTCTATTTACAGCTATGCTGTTGCATATATAGAAGCTGTAACATTCAAGGTCATGACTCATAACAGGGAAGATCAAATTTTCCTGCAGTTCCTTTACCAGTGTCTGCCAGTAAGTCCCATCAGTTGTTTTAGTGTTCCAGAAACTCTCTTGCTTTCTAAGCATGAAGAAAAAATACCTCAGTCCTTTACAGGGCTTTCTTCTTTCTGCTTCCTCTGAGATCTCTCAGACTTCACACAGCTGATATCTTTCTCAGACTAGCAGACACATATCTCTAAGTAAAACTGCCAGCAGCAAATGTCAACTATTTTCTTTTATCAATGCTAAGATGGTCCCTAACAGCTTGGTTTAGTTTCTTGGTTCTTAGCTGTAGTTGAGAGCTATAGCAGCTAATGATAATGACTTATGTTTGTCTAGTACCTTTCATCTAGCAGCGTCTAGCAGGATCTAAGCATTTTATCTGATTGACAAAATGTGTAGAGGGAGCTCTATGCCTGCTACTGAAGTGCAACTAGAGAAGAGAACACTGCAAGGGAATGAAAGCACAGAAAGAATTCACATAGGCATCTCATATCTTCCTCTGCTATGATAGCTGAGAAATGATACTGTGGAACTTCTCTCACATGGGCTCCCAAGAGGTGGCTTATACAGCAGTCTTGTGCCCTAATAGCATCTTTACCTCACCATTGAAGGAACAAAAGCTAGTTAAGGGCAAGAAATGTGAGGCTGAGAGGCAGGGGAGAAATCAAAAAGGCTAATATAGAGGGAAATATCAAGGGAAACTTGCAGTAAAAAAACAGTGGGATCTTGATTCCATACACAGCATCAGTAAGCCTGCCACTGTAATACCACATCTAGTTCCAGGTTCTAAAATTCAACAGTATCATAAGATTGAAGTACTATAAAGTATTCCAGTGAAGATCACAAAAATAGTCCAGACTAGTTTTTATTATTACTACTATTGCATTTGTGAATTTCTCACAAAAGAAGAAGCACATTAGTAAAAGTTGGGATTGTCTGAGAATTAAGATATGCTGCAGAGGAGACACTGGATGCTCAAAATACCGGTTAAAAGTAGCTGGAAGCTATGACAAATGCAACAGAAGAAGCAGAAGCAGAGTAAAAATAAAAATAAAAGTCTTTTGTGTAGCTAAAGGAAAAATAATACCTGCTCTTTTTTTGGGAATTCATGTATTGTATATGTGAGAGGAGATGAAATGGTGAAGGGTGAATGTGAATCATTAATGTCATGTACCCCATGAAGCGTTCTCCTAGGCTACACCTAGAGAAGTACTTTCAGCATTAATGTGATTGCACAAGGCAGTGCTGCAACTGCACCTGTAAAGACTTGTTTGTCCACAAGAAGGATGAAGTAGGCCTGAAACTGTGCACTGGTGCTCCTCTAGGATTTTAAAGGGGATGTAAGGGCTACTTTACAAGAACAAGAACTGATTTTACCTATATTATTGACGTAGAGTCTGAGAAAGATGTGTTTCCTTTCAAAAAATAGAGAAAGAAACACCTAGTGGAAAGAAAATTTAANTGCAGATTCAACATAAGAATATTTATAAAAACAGGCTAGCAAAACAAAAACAGTTCAAGATCAAGCAAAATCATTTCTAAAAGGGTTATAACATGTAGCTGTTGACCTTAACAAAGCCTGAATTCAGTAGTTCAGGATGTCACTCCCAATAGTCATTACCAATACTCCTGTTATGGAAATCTGAGCTGAGAGCCAGGAGACACAGAGACCAAACACACAAGGAAATTGTCAAAGAGTTACAAGTAGCCACATGTCGACTAGCATCCAGTAATTCTGTCTCCCTGATCTTTGCCCACAGCAAATGCAGAGCTTCTTGAGAAATGAAAACCTGTTTTGTTGTCACATTAATCTTAAGGCAACTAATTCATTGCACATACCTCTCTGAAGCAACTGTGGTCATACACACATGATGCTTTTACAAAATACAAGAACATACAGGTTACATGTGAGTGGAACTATAGCATGTATAGCATGCCAGAAAAACAGTAGGCATTTGTGGGCAAACGTCAGATTTAACAAATCTCCTGCTAAAAAAAATAAAAATAAAAATAACAAAAAAAAAAAATCAAACTACTGGTTTTGGAACTGGTTACGTTTTCCTCCTGATTTTTTATAGCGGAAGGATTTTTAAATTTGATTTATGAATTTTCTTTAGTAGTATCACAGGTTAAGAATTTTAAAAAGTGAAAATTAAATGTATATACATACACATATTGACAAAAAGAAATCTGTAATTATAATAATAAAACTTTTCTTGATTTAATTAATTTTGTTTAGATTTCTTAGGACTTTTTCACTCTGAATCAGGATTAGGAAAAGATACTGATTCCTTAAAAGCTGCTAAATATTTACAATGATTTCTCTTAGCACCGAAAGCCCCCAAACCACAATATCATGAAGCGATGTTTTTTAACCTGAATTAGCTTCCCTTGCATAGTTCACTATCTGACTAAAGGGTGACTTCACTCTTTCATCTTAGGGAGTGATATTAGACAAGGACAATCAGTAAAGCTTAGGGGGTGCACAAGCAAATATTGATACTAAAATACATACCTGTGAAACTAGGACCTCAGACTTATTCTGAGATACTCTTTCCTCCTGCAGCTGCTTGCCTATCTCTCTAGCTGTTTTATCTGTTTCTCTCTTACTTTCTTGAATTTGTTCCTCAGCAGGACTAAATCATATGCGATATTTATAGGGATCTATTTTCTTTAAAAGTAAACTTTTGTTTCCACTAGGGGGAAACAAATGAGAGTTGGGAATGCCCGTGTATATGAACAGTTGCTATTTCTAAAAGCACCTCTTTCACTGAATAAGTCAATCAATTCTTATGAAACAAAATATATATCTACAATTTATTATGTTATCAAGTTAAATGAAGGAAAGTATTTGCCCAGTTAGTGTTTTCACAATGTGTAAACACACATGGGTCACTTACAATTGTTCTTGGGACTTCAGAAACTTACAATCAATGCATTTTTTCCCATTCCATGTATTTTATTTAATCAGTTGAAATCGTTTTAGATATCGTAATGTTAGACTCAAGACAGATAACTCTTTTATTTTAACTGACATGAAAAGAAATTTAACTCTCAAATCCATCTCCATTTTGTACTCTTTAAAATGAAAGTGGACAGATTTTCTTGATTTTTTTTTCTAATTTGAAGATTAAGTGTAAACCATGTTTTCTCTGTAGATATAAAATTTTTGTTTCCCTGCAACATACTCCTGTTTGTCCTAAGACTGAGTATAAGAATAGCAAAGGACTGTTGACTTACAAGGTAAATTATTTTGTCCACTCCTGTATTCAACAGCAGACCAGCTTGAGTGATTACATTCTGCCTGCCTAATTTCCTCTTATAATAATAAAGAGTTTGAGTCTGATCTTGCTTATTCAAGCGTACATAAGCTGAGAAGTGATTTCATCTACACTTGTACTTAGGAAAAAGAATAAATATGCTGTAAAGGATATAAAAAATGGTTGCATTTAAATGACAGGTGATTCATTCCATCCATTGTGTTGGTTAAGACAATGAGGAAAGGAGTAAAAATGCACAACTTCATTGCTGTTATCACCAGTATGGCTTTCAGTAAATAGAGAAATACATGAAAATTAAAACAACTTTTACCATATTCTGAAGGATTATCTTCTAACAAATATGAAATATTCATAATTACAATTATGTGAGTCTAGAGACTCAGAAAAACAGCTGTAGGAAATGTCATATGCTCTACTTTCTTAAATCATTCAGATTTGCCATTGCGTCTCTTATGGTGATGTCCATCTGTGTGCAGTTAAGTTGGTACAACCTACTTAAAGCTACTGAGACCATCTGCAAAGAAGTCGAGTGAATCACAGTTCAAAGAAAGCTACTCTGACTGACTCCCTTTCCCTGTCCGCTTTAGCCTGGCTGTAAGTAAACATGGCTTGAGTAGGACAGGAGGAGGAAAACTATCTGATGGTCTTTCCTGCAAGAGAGACAGACACTGATCTACAAGAGTTCAGGGGTTTTTTAGGCTTTAAGTAATGCACTCTTATTTCACTCACCTGGTTATGCACAAT
>VXAV01008339.1:144653-159665 GCA_013399715.1 Alectura lathami | reverse complement strand
GCTAAATAAAAAAGTAGAAACTTGCCATTCATGCATGATATTTTTAGCTGCCTTTAATTACAAGCTAGCTAAATAAGCATGCAGACTTTGCTATGATTGATAGGATCTCTATGCTGTAGTGATTGTTTTTCTTGAAGTTAGAAGGTGCTTNNNCAGGAATGAAACATGACCTTCTAAACTGAAAGCAAGGAAAACCAAGACACTCAAGATTTCTTTCGTCATTCTGCCAGCCAACCAACATCCATGCTTTGGCATCGTTGCATGCTGCAGAGCAGCGCTTGGACAGACAGACTAGTCTGAACTACGTTACCCTCCACTTGCATCTGTTCCATGCTCTGTTATTAATTACATCACTAGCACTAGGGCAAGGGCTTGGACCCTCAGCAGAGGCAAACCAGCTGAGCCTTCATCTGTTTATTTCAGTACCCTGGCCAAAATATATTGGTCATCTTAGAAGAGAAATAAAAAGATTTTCTTTTATACTTTCACCAGAAAGTCTGTCACGTGCCTCAGAGAAGTGTCGAAAATATTGAGTATCCTTTTCACTATATTATACGTGTATGGGATGAATATGTGATGCTCTTATTACAATTTGTTAGGTTCAGTCATTATACAGAAGGTGACTTACAGAAGCACACTGACACTTAGAGAGTGCTGTATTGCAGAGAGCTGAAATAATCTCTTATAGTAAATTATATGATTCGCAGAACTGATTTTCTTGGTGATCAGGATCATTTTTTCATTATTCATTCATCATTTAAAAACACATCATACTGCTCATAAAGTCCAAACTAAATTTCTGTTGCGAGTAGTGCTAGAGAGAGGATTAGAACTTCAAAAGGGTGATTTTTTAATCCAGGACAACCTACATTTTCCTTCACTTGCATTAAGAAAAATATCCCAAAATAATGTTATTTAATACCTTTTTGAAAATTATATCTCTTTGGAGTTCTACAAAGAATTCTCTGAGATTTCTTTGACTGATGTTATGGCTACTGGAACATGTATTTTGCAAATTCCCTTGTGTATGCACTGCAGGGCGTAATTGCACCACACCAAGTTTCTGGTGTTGTGCTGGATATGTTCAATATCAAAATAAGGAGCAAGACTATGAGATTAGCCTGTTTTTTTTTTGTTTTGTTTTGTTTTGTTTTGTTTTGCTACAAGTATGGCTTTACCCCAGGGTCTTTGAAGTTACGAGAAACCACGTACAGGCTGGAGTGAACCTGTTAAAACCTACACTGGTTTGGAAGAGCCGCACAGCACTGGGGGAGTAATGCATCACAAAGATTATATTTTTCTGACCAGCCAGAACCATATGTTGAAACCATTCTGGAACTGTTGCACAATACTGAAGAAAAAAAATTACCCTGTTTACCTTCTTTGAATGGATGAACTGACTATATTCTATCTTACTGGAGAGAAATGATTGATGCATACAGCACAGGCAGTTCACAGACAACACAGGCGGTATAGGCAGTACTGTGTAGCTTCCTTTATGCCACTTGCTGCATACTGATTTCCATGTGTTAGCTGTCATTATTATTGTTATTATGTTGTGTGAAGTCTTTATTTCCAGACTTTCATTTAAATAAAAAAAAAGATGAATGATTTTAAGCTGTTCATAGGCTTTTATTTACTTTTAAAAGCTTGTCTAGAGCATTTATTTACTAAAAATTTATTTTATTAAACAATGAAATCAAATATTACTTGACTAATAACCTCAAAGACAAGAGCAATTAGCAATGAAGATTGTTTACAAGCTGATTTATTGAAGTAAATAGCAGCTTGATATTTGCAAGTGCAATAATGTCATTTTCAAATTGCCTTGTTACTTTCTTTATTGTTTGTAAAATTTCAGGTATACTCAATAGCGGTCACTGGAACTATGCCAATTTATTTCAGCTGGTAATCTGGCCCTAAATATCTAATGTTGACTCAGACATATGTCTTAGTCCTTTGGAAGGCAGAGAATCAGCTGTCAATTAAACTTCAAGTCATGTGTTACAAAAATTGTACATTTCTTGTCTAGAAGCCACCAGTGTGGCAATGTCAGTTTTTGAGCAGGTACACAAAGGAAGGTTTCTGAGGATGTCTGGACACCTCGTGAACATTTCCAAATTCTCCTGAGGCTACTAGCTTCAGAACCTTCTGGCATCCTGCTGTTAACTTTGGTTGTAATTTGGAAAAGACAGTGTGGTCTGCTACAGTGAGTAAAGGAATTCTATAAATATGAACCTGAAGAAATTTCAAAGTAGACAAGAATCTCTTCCATTAATTTCCTTGCTCTCTGAGTCATTTTTAACTGAATTATCCTAAGGGCTTTTTTTAGAATACATCTTTTCTGATGGATTTAGATGGCTAAATCCAGAATCCAGATACAATGGACTCCACACTAACTTATTCTGGGAAAAATTCTGAATGACATTGGCCTCACATATTTTATTCATTTTGTTTTTCCTCAGTGAAGTGGGGCCTTGCATGACATTTATATTTGTCATGTGTCTCCACTTAATTATGACTCATGAACAGTATAAATAGACACATTTTTATTAATAAAATTGCTAAATAATTATCTTGTATTCTGAAGGTGGCTACAATAAATAAATGAGGGTAACTCTGGAAAATTTTTCCAACAAAGGATTCATTGCCTTGACTGAGACAACAGCTATTGGAGATAAGAGTGCTGGCTAAGATATCCATAATATTAAAGGTGGTTTATTTTTATTTTTATTATCATTTTTTTTTTTTTCCACAATGTGAAGGAAGAAGATGTAGTCCATTTGTGGCTGTTCAAGCTTCTCTTTATGCCTGGCCTACCTTTTGTACTCAAATGACTATGAGGTGTGAAATCAATTTAAAGTATTCATGACAGCATACTGATCTTTAAGACATGAATTTTCACAATCTGTCAGACCCTTCTTGTCTTGCACACGCATACTACACACACATACTGCACAGTCTACCACTGACAGTGAGAAGATAAAAAGTGCTGTAGTAAATCACAAAACCAAGAGCAAGGAAACGTCAGTACAAGCTGCCTCCTTGTACTGTCAAACCAAAAGCACTTCACATGTGAACAGGGTCCTTTCACACCCAAGGAAAATGGATGCTGGAAAGGGCAATGCTCAAAAAGAATCCTATTCTTCCCACAGTGCAAAATAGCTAATCCAATGTGAAAAAAAAAAAATATGTATATATATATGTTTACTTGTTCATCAACAGCATGTGACAGAATTTCTCATTCTTTCTGACAAGAAGTTGTTCCCTGCGAGGCTACATATATCTGTTGTATGTCCACATCTAGTCTAAGAACGGAAGAAAAAATCATGAGAGAAACTCAAGAACCAGGTGAAACGTGCTCAAATTGCCAGAAAGAGCAAGTTTCATGACATAAGCCTCAACCAAAACTATGGCTGACCTCTCAGTTTGAAGAAGAATCACCTACGGTAGGTTGCTCAGGACTGTGTTTAGCTGGGTTAGTATTTCCAAGAACAGGCAAACTCTGTGGGCAGTCTATTCCAACATTCAACCACTCCCACAATAATAATGCGTTTCTTCGTGTCTATAAATTGTTGCACAAACAAATATATTAAGTTTTGTCATCTCTTTATAGCTTCATCTGACAAATCCTAGTTGTTTAGTGGAACATGCAATGAGTAGGTAACTCCTACCACCCTGTCATACTACTTATATTTTAGCACCGTCCCCAACATATTTTCCCAAATAATCTCTTTTGCAGGGTAAGTACAGTTAGACTACTCAATTGTTTCTCATACAGAAGTGACTGCATACAGCTGGGAGAACAGTTTTTGTCTTTTGTGTTTTAATTTAACATATACTGCAAAACTGCTCAAGTCACAGGCAAATAATTAATTTATAAAGTAGAATAATTTGCTTTATATAAATTTCTAAATAATTTCTGTAACTTAATTTGTCTTTTTCAATGCTTCCAAACACTTTTCTAATATCCTCACCTATCTATCTAGTCCCTGATATGAGTTAGGAGACGCAGATTTGTACATATAAAACAAGAATATATGTCATCTATTAATGTCTGGTAGTCACGGACTGAAGCCATGAAAATCTCCCTTCAGTAGAAACAATTATGTTTGAACAAATACATATAACCACATATATAGGCATATCTATACAGGTATTATAATATATATAAGCATTGGAACAGGCTGCCCAGGGAGGTNCATTGGAAAAGGCTGCCCAGGGAGGTGGTGGAGTCTCCTTCCCTGGAGGTGTTCAAGAAACGTGTAGATGTGGCACTTAGGGACATGATTTAGTGGGCATAGTGGGGTTAGGTTGACGGTTGAACTAGATGATCTTAGAGGTCTTTTCCAACCTTATGATTCTGTGATTGTATATGCATACACTACACATATACATACATATACATGAAATCTGAAATCAATAACCACACACATCAACACTTTACTCTGGAATAATAAGTTCATTGTCTAATAATAGTATAGTACTTCAGAAATACGATGGAGGAAATTCCTTTTTTTGGATTTTTTTTTTCCCAAACTATCTCACTTTTTTTCTCTGTCCTGATATAAGAACACAGTACATGATAACAATTACTAAGTTATTGTTTTTCTTTTAGTCAATATAGTTCCTATAAAGTGTGCTCTCCTGGCTGAAGACTGTGTTTATTCATGAAACAGATAAAACACATAACCACCTGTCCCATTCCTGTCCTTGTGTTTCTAGTACTAAGGGAGAGACAAACTCCCATACATTTCAAATGTTATGTTTGTCTTTATACATGACAATAGGCTAGCTAAGAAAATTATTTCATATTCTCTCACCCTTTAATCTTTGATTTTTTTTTCTCTATAAAGTGTGATGCAAAACATACAGATGCAAGAAAAAAAAAAAGGCAATTAGATAGAAACTGAATGACATTCAAAGTGGAGAGGGAATATATTCATATGTTTTTCAGGTAAGGAAAACAGCCTTGATGCCTCACAGAACTATAGCATTATATTTCTGGATAGCTCTCCTTCTTAAGGAGTGCTTGGTTAATTATTCTGCTGGTTCAGAAAGCCTGAGATGAGCATGGATACTTGCATACTCATTCATCTCTAATTATTAGATTTGGAGTTGGATGTTAACTAATTCTGCTGGTGTACAAAATCTTCCAAATAGACTTGAGCCCTAATACTATAAATAAAACAAAAACAAAGCAAAACCAGGAAAACATAAATAAACTGTCAACCACATGCAAATCATCAGTCCAGGGGAAGAAGAAGACCAAAACTAGCAACACCACAAGATGAAGAAAAAGTTTAAGCTGAGCAGCCAGACTGGAATTCTGCATCTGTATTGATAGATGCCATAGGAAATTAGCGTGTCAAAAGTCATCAGATTATGGTGGGCTGCATAATTCTATATCCTTACACACTGAGATCCTTACACATCGATATCTACTCGCTAAAGCCACATTTGACAACAAAATCTAAAGAACATATACAGTGCAGGAAGGATCCCTAAATATGGTGAGGTGCTCTATCTAGTGACGGAGAATAGTTTTAAAAGTTGCCATCATAAGAAAAGCAGCAAGCTCACCTAGTCATTAAAATTTAGATCTGTGGCCATTCGTCTTGGTTTCTCTGCTTCAATAAAATCCTTAAAATTAATAGAACTGAATATAAAAATTAAGGGACACTTCAAAGGATCATCTGCACTCCTTTCTTTATAGGGAATAAAGACGTTTGTTTTTTCACACAGAAAACTACTGGCGGTATTAACATGGTTTTAGAATGATAATCAGGTAATATACTTAACTCTACTGGCAGACTGCATCAGGTTTTGAGAATGAGGTAAAATACAAGTGAAACTCCTAAATATGAATTATGATTGCAACATTAAGTAGCTAAGAGCAGTATGCTTGAACAACAGAATTTATTTCTGTTTTATGATAAAAATGGTAGGATTCTTCTAATGAAGCATAGTTAGTGGGTAATTTTGCTCTTAGAAACTTCAGTAAAATTGAAATATTTCCCATACTGTAAGTCTTTATAAAACTGAATTAAGTCCAAAGGACATTTTTCTTTGTATGGGAAAAAAAATGATTTGAAGCCATTTTCCCAGTGCAGGTTGGAGATCAGACTATAACATTTTCTTGGTATGCACATCCCTTATGGCAATCACACGGAAGATTCCTATGGGATGTGGTTGCATCCTGTTCTGTAAGTCGTGTGGTGATATAAATCCTTCAGAAAAAAAAAATATTTCCAAGTTCAAATTCCCTGCTGAAAAATCGAAGTAGAATGTTACACACCAACAAGTCCTAAAGGCTCTAAAATGTGGAATCAATATGAACGTCTGCTAGTACCTGCTAAACTACAAAGAAAGGTATGTAATAATGATAATCAGAGCAATAAGCAGTATGAACCATTCCCTCTTCCCTCTTTTTGAATACATAGGGGTGATTTCACCTGAAATATTTCAAGTAGTAGTTGAGTGTAATTGCCACCATAAAGCTTTCAAAAAGTAAAAATGTCAGTTTTTGCTAAATGGAAATAAACAACTACTTTATATATAAATATGTATATATGTATGTATACAGAAATTTATGACGAGAAAGATATTTTCTAACAGCTATGCTTTGAATAACTTTATGGAAAGTTGATGCATTTTGGTGTAGTTACACTGATTTACATCTGGTAAGAACCTGTTATTCCTTTCTATTCTATTCTATTCTAATGTATGCATGGAAAACAGGTACAAACCAACAACTACTATATTCGCAAATATCTTATTCAGCCATAGAAAAAAAAGCTATCACATGCCAAGATCGGATTTCTTATCACAGATTTTCAGAGTATGAAAATAAGTATGTAACATTGTATTTTTCTCAGTGAATTAAAAGCTAAATAACAATTTTATCATGCATCTATGTGAAGAAAAGCCCTTCTCCCCTGGACCATGACCTCAGTCCAAGCACCATTACAGACTGCCTTTTGATGAGTGAGACTCCAAATGAGAAATGCTGGAGGCTGTGTTGATGAGGATTGCTCTCTAACTTATTTATGGGAGTTTTTGTTATGTGGTAAAGGGCAAAGAATAATGAAAAGTAATGCTGTTGTGGTTCATTTATTTATACACATTTTTATAGACTCAGAACTTTCAAGCAAAAGGTAATCCTTGTATATGAAGAAATGAAGCATTAAAAAAGGACTGTTACAAAATGAAACAAAACAGACATTATTTTTCCTCTCAGCATTCAACTCTGACACAAAGAAACATGGTAAGTAGTGATGAAAGCTGTAGATGAAGACAAGGAAGATGAAGGGTATTCCCACATGGTTTTCCCACAAGTCTAGTGGCCAGTTTCAAACAAATCACACCATGTTTCTGAGTCTCTGTTACAAATCTTTAATTCTGGGGACACTAACACTAACTCCATTTTCAAAGAACTTTTAAATCTTTAAATGAACACTTTAATACTTACTCTAACAGCTCTAATACTTATCTTGTTTGTGCAAAGGACTAAATATATTAATGATCTAAAAGTTTGAAGGGTTTGTTATTGTCATAATTCAAACTCTTTTTTTTAGGTCTAGATCAATTTTCTGAAAGTCCCCAGTCCCTCTCTGCTAGGTAAAATTTCCTCTTGGGCTTCAGTAAATTGAGGATGTAAATGTAGAAAGTAAACAGAAGAAAAAACATATTGCAAATCCAATTCCATAGAAAAGTAAAAATGAAAAGTTAACAGGAAAGAAAATATTAGATATTATATGTACTGTGGGATTATTCAGCATTACCTGCAGCATTAAATATATAGCTTGAAGCCTTCTATCTCAGGCCACTTTAAACTTTAGGAGTTTCCAATAAGCCACACTTTTAATTGGTGCCAAGGCATTACCATCAGATAAATCAGGGCAGATTATCACCTGCAAGGTTTTTATGAGGGCCAGGACATCTGCAAGAATTAATTGCTAAAGAAACACAATTTGGAGTAGATTCTTCTTTTTTTTTTTTTTTTAATTGCTATCCCCAGAATGTGACATCCTGATGAATACATCTTTGGCCACCTTCATCTCACATCAAGATGAAAGAGATACCTATGAAAAACTACATGGAATGTTTTAAGGGATGTGAAATTGTTGTAGATAAAATATAACAGAAATATGGCACAGAAAAGCAAAATCTGCACTATTGCTACTCTGTCATACACAATGGCTGTAGATGAGCAAGTAGCACAAAGTGTAAATTCATGCAGTGATATCTTCTGTAATAATCATGCTAAAAAGCATCAGTTCTGAAGTTCCTGCTCCCTTTTCAACTGAATAATATTCTAGGCAAGAGCACCACCTCTTTTTTTTTAGTGGACACAATCTTACATGCACATTGACTCCTATATATTTTTTAATTGTCATGGTGTTATTTTAAATGCTCTCTTCTGCTTCCATTTCAGAAATATAATGGCTATAAAATATCACTTTGGAGATATTTTTGAGAAAATTAATTTGTTTAGGATAACATTTTTGTTTGTTTATGTACCTGTTTAACAGTGATTAGTGGAACCAACACTGCAATTCACATTTTCCTTTGTTTCAGACCAGCAAAATCAGATCTATTGCAGCCTTTCTGATTTTGGCAATTTCTGCATATCCACCTGCAGGGCTGCGATCTTTGTATCCATATTTACTTCATTTAGTGAGCAAGCCAACATGGTGCCCAAGGATGTTACCTCAGAAAGGTGAGGAAATGTTGACTGATCCTTTACTTTTTTGTAGTATATTATGTTATAATATACAGATGTTATCTGATTTACAGTACACAAATGAATGTAAAAATTTTTACAGCACCAAAACACAGATATTTAAGAGCTCAAAATTTAATAATAGATCTAGTGCAAAAGTCAGTGATGGGAAAAAAAAAGGGAAAGAAGTAGGAAATAAAAGAATTTTAATAAGCAGATCTTTCAATTACTTAACAGAAGTGTTTGAATTGTTTGGTGGTTCATACAGGATACACTGGTCAGACTACACTCAGGTAGAAGAAAGGAAACATATCCATTGAAGTAACAGAAGCTCTGTTTTTGAGCTACCCATTGTCCTTGCTACTGTAATTGTAGTTTCTTTCTCTTTCTTTCTGCTCCTTTTCTTATTTGTCTCTCTGTGATTTCCACCCACTTAGCAAGGTCATGACATATGGCATACTACAGGACTGGAAATTAAAGACACACTTTTAAGAACCAAGCTGAATAAGAGAACCAGACATTATAAAAGACCCTTTTATCCTACAGTTTCCTATAAGACTATTCTTTAAATTTGCTCTCAGCAGATATTTATAGTATGCAGATAAAGTTAGTTGCTTGCCATGATTTTCCCTGAGAAGAAAGAGTTAGAAAGATGTCTAATCTTGTGTGAGGAAACAGGAAGCTTTTGCAGAAGGTGGCATATGGCCTCTTTGGGGGAAAAATAAGAGAAACAATTTGAAACGTAAAACCTAAGGAAGGGAACAGCAAATATTTTTTTTTAAAACAAAATCATGACTTTACCTAATATGGTGAAAATGCTCTTCATATTTAAGGGCTTTTGAGCACATAGACAATTTCAGCATTTCAGGACATCACCAGCAATACAGTCTCTATCACAAGTACAGGATCCATCGACTAAGGTCTCTTAACATTTATATAATTCTGTACAGATAAATTAGAAAAATAAGTAAACATCTGTTGGATACAAGAGGGAAAAACTGTCTTTATAAAACAGGTTGAAGAACAATTATCAATAAAGATCAGTACCTTGCAACAAGAAAGCTTTGCCAAGCAAGAAAAAGGAAAACTCCACATTTCCATCATTGCTCTAGAGTTCATATAAAGGGCTTCTACAGTCCTTTGCATTAGATGTGTAACCTACTTGGCTTATAGCACTTACACACTTATCATTATTCACTTCACAAATACCTTTTTTGTTGTTTTCTAGATAACCTTAAAGAGTTCTTTAGACAGTTAACTTTTTTGTATAGTAATTCAATACAAGCTGCTTATCACCTTAATACAAGAGACCCCTCAGCTGAAAATTAATTTCAAGGAGATTGCTAGTCTCTTTTTCCAGGTTCACTTGTTTGTAAATGATAAAGCAAATAAACAGCTCTTTAAATACCTATGTCTACTGCTTTGTTCTCTTGAAACATTTTATGCTCCTAAGCACAGTATCATATATCTATGATTATGCATCATTTTAATCTAATGCTTTCTTCCCACTGTGAAATTCAGTTGTTCTTCCCAATTTAATGCAAAGATTGTTCTGCATGTGTAAAAGAGTATAAGCTGAGCTGCATCCTGTCTGACTCACAGCTATAAAATACCAGTCTCCACTGAATTGCAGAATGCTATTAAAAGATCCACTGCCTACCTCCTCTTTCAAATGATCAAAACCTAATCTGCTTTAGCATGGACTCTAGCATGTTGACTGACTGGGAGGACGTGAATCCACAAGAACTGACCCATGTGAGAGAACTGGAGTATCCCTGTCTCTCATACTGGTATGAACAAAGATATGCCCTGGCCAAGAAAAAAGTAAACATACTTATTAAGCATGCCTTTTAGATATTGAAGGCAACGGACTAAGATTGGTGGTGAATAATTTTGATTACTTGCATGAAAATAAATTTTTAAGAAAAATTATGTGGCTGCATGTGTAGGCCATTTCATTGTAGGTGAGCACTAAGTAAACAGGGAATCAATGAAAATTCCTTTGAAATAATTAATTATCTGAAAATTTGTATCAGAAAATAAGTTATTTGTTTTTTTGTCATTCCTGTTGCATTTTAAAACAGTTGCTCAATTACTCAGCATGGCTTAGATCACCAGTTTTTCTAGAAATCATGCATACCATATGCTATTTCTATTCCAGAAAAAAAATCACAATTGTAATTATTTGAATAAATTAAAAGAATAATCCTCACATAGGAATGAATTCTGAAACAAACAAACAAACAAAAAACATATTTCTAATAACAGTTTTCTGATAACAGTAATTAACTTCTAAACCTTATTAAGATATTCATGTAGATAAGTAGGTCCTGTCCTAAGGTTTTAGCCAAGTGAACAGAATATAAGAAATTACTGAACTTGAGATGAAAAATTGCTGGATGTAACAGCTGACAAAAGTTACAGACAGTGCCATGAGGGATGAATGGCTTTCACAGATGGTTAAGGGAGAATTATGTGAAAAATGGCTGAACTTCACAGATAATTGAAGGGGATCTTTTGAGAGTCTTGCAAGGCCAGCCATGCTGACATAAGCAATCAGTAAGACCTGGTAAAGACAAGGTGACCCAAGTAATAATAAAAATACTAGATTTGGGTATTGATGTAGCCAAACTGGGTCCTTCACAAAATAAATAAATAAATGAAAGAACCATGCAAAAATCAAACCCTATGTCTGAGAGCATTGTCCAAATGCTTCTTAAACTGCAGCAGCTTGGAACCATGCCCACTGCCCTGGGGAGCCTGTTCCATGCCCACCACCCTCTGGTGCAGAACATTTTCCTATCACCCACAATGACCCTGCCCCTGATGCTGCTCCATGCCCTTCCCTTGGGTCCTGTCGCTGTCCCCAGAGAGCAGAGCTCAGTGCCTGTCCCTCTGCTCTCCTGTGAGAAAGCTGTAGGCTGCCATGAAGCCTCCCCTCAGCCTCCTCTGCTCTGGGCTGAACAAATCAATTGTCCTCAGCTGCTCTGCATTTGTCTCTCCCTCTAAACCCTTCACCATCTTCTTAGCCCCTCTTTGGATGCTCTCAGATAGTTTTACGTCCTTCTAATATTGTGGTTCCCAAAACTGCATATAGTGTTTGAGGTGAGGCCACACCAGGCAGAGGAGAGTGGGACAATCCCTTCCCTCGCCTGGCTGGCAGTGCTGGGCCTGATGCACCCCAGGGTACATTTGGCCATTTTGGATGCCAGGCACACTGCTGGCTGTTCAGCTTGCTGTCAGTCAGAACCCTCAGATCCCTCTCCAGCTTCTTGTCCCCCCAGTCTGTACATACAGCCAGGATTGCCCCATCCTAGGTGCAGAATCCAGCAGTTCCTCTTGTTCAGCTTCATGTGGCTGGTGATTGCCCAGCCCTCTAATTTGTCAAGATCTCTCTGCAAGGCCTCTCTACTCTCAAGGGAGCCAACAGCCTCTGTCAATTTGTTGTCCTGGGCAACCTACTCTGGGTGGCCCTGTTTGACCTGGGGGCTGGACCAGATGACAGGAACCATCAGTGAACAGGGCCTATTTCTTCTCATTCTTGGCTTCTTTATTACACAGTGGTGTCTCTTCAGCAGGAGACACATCCTCCTCTGGCGATACTCCAAAACCTTTGCCTTTGGGCCGGCCCACAATCACTTCCAAGATTTCTGTGTGACTAGGGTTTCCTGTCTGAGCCCGTTGTGTGATCAGTGCAACCCACTTACTCCATATAGCATCGGTCGCATGTGTATAGGGTACACTCCCTTTGAACATGCAACCCAGCACATGCAGTTGGGGTGCCAAGAGGAGCTGTGCTTCAGTACCAGCCACTTCCAAAGCAGCTCAAACCCCTTCATATGCTGACAATATCTATTTTGAGTTGGAGTGTAGCTGGCTTCCAATTTTCTGTGTCTTGACTCCAAAACCCTAGGGTTCAACTTCAGGTCTCCCCTGGTGCTTTCTGCCAGAAGAACCAGGTGTGGCCATTCTCCCTGATTACAGTGTGAAGCACGTTTTTTACATCTTGTCCTGCTCAGACTGTCCCAAGGGCTACTGTACGGTCAGTCTCTTGTTTAATTTGTTCAAAGTCTTGTTGTTGTTCAAGGCCCCATGTGAAATCATTCTTCTTCCAGGTCATTTGATAAAGAGGGGTACAATCAGACTGTAATCCAGAAAATGCATTCTCCAAAACCTCACAACACCTAAGAAAGCTTATGTTTCCTTTTTGCTAGTTGTTGGGGACATAGCAATTATTTCATTAATCACGTTCACAGGGATCCGATGATGTCCATCCTGCCATGTTACTCCTAAGATCTGGATCTCCTGTGCAGGTCCTTTGACCTTACCTTGCTTGATGGCAAACCAAACTCTCAGAAGGATTTGGATTATTTTCTTCTCTTTCTTAAAAACTTCCTCTGGTGTACTGCAGAGGACACAATGATGTCACCAATGTATTGCAAGTGTTCAAGAACTTCCCCATGTTCCAGTGCAGTCTGGATCAGCCTATGGTGAATTATACGGCTATGTTTCCATACCCGGGGCAGTCAGTTCAATACGTATTGGATGCCTCTCCAAGTGAGGGCAAACTGTGGACTGCACTCTGCTGTAAAAGGGATTGAGAAGAATGCATTGGCAGTATCAAGTGTGGCATACTATTTGGCTGCCTTTGACTCCAGTTCATACTGAAGTTCCAGCATGTCCAGCACAGCAGCACTTAGTGGTGGTTTGACTTCATTCAGGCCACAATATTCCACTATCAGCCTCCATTCTCCGCTGGACTTTCTCACTGGCCATACGGGACTATTAAAGGGTTAACGAGTCTTGCTGATTACTTCTTGGCTCTCCAGTTGACAAATTAGCTGGTGGATGGGGACCAGGGAGTCTCTTTTGGTGCAATATTGCCTCCAGTGCATTGCTGTGGTAGCGATTGGCACCTTCTACTCATAGCAACAATAGAAGGGTCCTTTGAGAGACTGAGCAAGGTAGACAACTGTTTAATGTCCTCCATCTCTAAGGCAGCTATACCAAGCACTCTTTGGGTCCTTAAAGTACACTCTCCTGAGGTAATCTATACCAGTCTGAGCCAGTCACATATCTGCACTTAGGAATGGGGCAAAGCAGCAGATTCACATCAATCAAACTGGAATGTGGTTAATTGCCTGGATCTTAAAGTTCATTGGAATTGACTTTCCCTAACAAACTTTCAAGTATGAAAAATTTACTTAATGTTCCAGCTAATTATTTCTCCATATCTGATGGGTAAATATTTGTGTAATACCCATATAATGTGCTAAGTTTTCCAGATAAAAAGAAGATCATAAGCAATGTGTGACTAGAGATACATATATATATATATATATATATCCATGTCACAGAAAACAAATATCGCAGATAAAAAACAACCTACAGGAATCTGAAACATTCATCTCAAACTCTATTTCTTTGTAATGGGTTCATGTATAAGCACAGGTGTCGAGGATTTAACTCTCAGGAAGAGCAGCTAGAATAAAGTAGCAAAGTTGAACTGAAATGAAATTTAACTTTTTCTTACCGGTACATATATATATATATATACACACACACCTGTGGGAGAGATGAAAACTGCATACCAGAAGGACATTGAAGCATCTAATATGCTATTTAGAAACAGATTAATAAATAAATAACACTTGACCATGTAAACCAGGATTATGGATTGTGAAAGAAATGGTGAAATAACTTTTTTTTGGGATGTTTTTCTTTAATTAGCTTTTATTAAAACAACAACAACAATAAACCCACAAAAACTCTGTATCACAAGAGCCTTGAAGTATGAGTTTTCTATTTATTTGTTTGTTTGTTTTCAGAATTGAAACTTATATTCAATAGAAAAAAGATCTTAAAAAAGCGTAATTGAGAACACCGAGCCCAGCCTGGTCCAGAAAGGAAAGTTCCCATTGATCACAGAAAGCGAAATTAGAACTCCATATTTGAGTTTGTTAGACCTCTATGACAACTATCAAAGTTGTTATGGTCCAGAGAGCATGGACTAGTACTGATCTCATTCTAACTGTCCTACTTTTTTCTGCTTTTAGAGTTTGCTTTGGAAGTTTGATTTTGTCCAACATGGAAAAGTATGCCGACAACACAGTAAAAATAGCCGTGTTACAATCTCAAAAATATCAGATGGCCAAACTTTGCAAAAGTCTTAATATTCATAAAGATACTGGGAGGTATGTTCTGGATTTCTTGTAACAATAATTTTTTATGAATTTTAAATTTTTAATAATATGTTGAGAAAACTTTATGTGACTGGCCTCTCCCAG